>JAJEKV010000001.1:16731825-16933237 GCA_021234155.1 Isoetes taiwanensis | reverse complement strand
TTGTTGTACTTCGTTCAGTTACGTATTGCTGGGGTCAATGCGGCTCCTCAAACACATCCATTATTTGAGGAGACTAGTCACGTTTTCTCTGCCAGGTTTGGTGGAGAAAGTTCAAAGAATCCCATCTATATCATCGTCGTGGCAACCATCATGAATCACTTTCACAACTTTGAATACTCCCACCTCTTTGTCAGAGTATGACATTACCCAAACATCCATCTATTTCTTGTTTTCTTTCCTTTGATTTGTCAATTGAACACACATAGCTCCCTCGAGGCGGTGGTTTCTCAAGTAAGGGAAATCATCCCGAGTCCTCCTTGATTCACTAGACACCTTGGATGTGAGCTTTTTTTTATACGCCTTTGGTAACAAAGCGGTTGATCATCCATCAAAGCCTCAAAAATGAGTCTTTGAGAGGGAATACCTCCTCCCTTCTATCGATCCTTTCTCTAGTGTTCTCAAGCATGAAAATAGAGCTCACATGGAAGTTTGGATCGCTCCCTCCATAGATCAGAAGCAGCACAAAATGACCACTTATGTTCCGGTTCCATATTTGACCATAACGTTAAGACACCATGAGACTTACTCTCATCCCAAAGCGTTTTGACAACGCTTGGGTAAAAAGAATCTAGCTTTGGCAAGAAGTCTTACATGTTGGTCAATGTCATGAATTATACACGAGGTACAATAAATTTGCATCGAGAGGAAAATGTTCTCCAACATAATACAATTTGTCTACATGATATTTGGTCCCTTTGATCACCAAATTGCTCTAATTGCCATTCTTTCTTTCTCTATTACCCTTGATGCAGTGTATCCTTGAGTTGAATGCAGAGTGTTGCACTTTGAGAATGGCGTGTGTTTAAGGGACACTCACGTCTGGTGGTGCTCCATAGCTGCTGAAATGTGATTGAGAAAGGGGCTACCTCGATTGGTTTTCTAGGATGCAAGATTTGACCTCTTTGCAAAGGCACTCCTTTTGGATATAGTGTTGTGGCAACACCCTTTGCACCACTACGCTGCAGGTGCTCGTTCTCGACTTGTGGGGCATAGATTGGTTATGTATCTCTAGAAGCTCTCAAAATGCCGTGGCCTTGAGAGTATTTGCTCTAGAGTTTTCAAGTGGTGCATTACCATGTTGGAACAATGCCCTTTTCTAACCTACTCGATGTCTGTAGAATGAAGACTTGCTCACCCAAGAATCCATCTCAATGCTCTCACTTTGTACCTTCATGCCCCTCAGAAAATTGATATGGTAGCCTTCCTGTGTTTTCATCATAGCTTAGATTCCTACAAGGAGTAGATGAAATTAATCCTATCTTTTGAAGGCATCCAATGTATTGGGACTTTTATACTGGTGCATCCCACCTTTGTCTTACCTTTGTGCAATCTAGAGTTTACAACACTCTTGTCCTAATTGCCTCTAGAACTTTCTTTGGTTGGGAGCCACTTTTCCATCCTTTCTAAATATTTGTCTTCTAGGCCTCTTAGGCACCCTTGGCAGCCTTTTATGAAAAACATAGCGTCTCTTCCTTGTGATCAAAGGATGCTCATCGACCACCAAATCTTCCACATGGCCTTGGGTGGGCCTTGGGTCTCTTCCAGAATTGTTAAGAGTTTATGTTAAAATTCTTTGATATTGCATCCGGCCAAAGCAAGGGTTGTCCTAGATATCAAAAGAATATTCCGATCCTCCTGAGTTAGCGGTGGCATAGTACAAAATAGCTCTTTTTGCATCGTCCCATTTGCTAAAGCTTTCACGGCAAGTACTATATCATGGAATGAGCTTTGTATATAAGATTTTGTGTGATATGATCTGATAGAACAAGTTGCAAAAACAAATAAGGGTAAAAGCATGTTAGGGTGTCCCTTAAAAGTATTGTTGAAGTGACTAAAGGTACCTAAAAGGCTGCTTGGAATTTGAGTCTTGGAGTACTGTATAATATAAAGGTATGTTTTAGGAGAACTTTTATATATATATTGGTCTCGATAGCATTATCTTTATCTTAACTTTGAATAAGCTACCATGTCCTTGACTTTTATTTTGGATTTTTGTATTAGTTTAATGAAAAGAAAAATGAGAAAAGTACCAGGTTAAGAAGTACCTAGGTGTATGTACTTTTGCAGGTTTCCAAAAGTGGTACACCCCTAACATCTTTACCGCAACTTGTGAGCTAAAGTGGTTGCTTTCATGATCTTGCAAAGGTATTGTAAATCATTTTGCAACATTTTTGCCTTCATTGTCTGTTTTAACTAATATATCTTGTGAACCCATTGCTTTAGGGAGAGGAGAAATTGTAGTTTTGAGAGATGAAGAGAACAATATAGCAAAACATGTTTGTTCAATGGGATGGCGATATAATGATCCAACAACAAAAGCTATGTAAATAGCTTCTATTATCTTGCAATTATGGTAACAAGTGACATGACTTTCACACAGGTAGAGGTTGAGCAAAAATGTCTATTTGTCTAGGATTCTCTTTGCTCAGGAAGGTGTTGATGGGGTCACGATATTGATTAAAGAGACATGATCTATACTTTATAAATTGGATATCGCTTCGAGGGTCGTTTTGTAAGGTCTACGACAATTATGCTTATTTCAAGTTGGGAGCCAAGATCTTAGAATAAGATCTTTACAAATGAATCGGAAAGACATTCTGCAACCCCATAAAAGCTTGGCTTTTCGGGATGCACTCTATTATATCGAGCATGAAAATATATGAAGTATGTGTTTCGGCTATTAGGCAAGGTGCTATTGACCTTGTGCTTCAGGTTCTATTTTCTTGGCGATGTAAAATCATGAAGGATTCATCCAAGGTTGGCTCAAAGATGTGTAAATGGTCAATTTTTGTTTTTAGAGCATATAATCTTGGTATATTATTCTTTTAAACAAATTGGATGTCATTAAATTTATGATTACGTGAGAGCCTTGGTACTTCTTATTAAAAATATCATACATACTACTAGCAATTTGTTTTAAACCGTCGTCCCGGACTAAATGCTTGTGCTCTGTTTGAACAACAATTGTTATGATACCTTTTATAGTGCTTGGTCCGTAAATTTAGCATACTTGCATGAGGAAAAAGGCAACACGGTGTAAGAAATTGTGACCTTAGCGATTCGAAAGAAAGGGGGCTAGGATGACAAATAAGAAAAAGAATAGAGTTATTGAATTGTGACCTGAGCAGTCGAGAAGAGGGGAAGAAACTTTATACTTGATTCTACTATTTTAGAATACTTAAGCTTTTGGCATATTTATTGTTTAGCCAATAGTTATATGTGCTTAATGTTTGAACCAGCCTCTGCAGGTGGGACCCCATTCAACTCTATGAAATGTCGAGGAAGGTGGTCTAACGAAACAAGGGGGATGACACCGTCCATTCCTCTTTAAGGGACACAGTTATGTAGAAGTTCGTGCTCTCCTTGAGTGGTATATGGTTTTGAAATTGTTTGAGAGGCTTGATGTTGTTTGTGGGTAACACTACACTTAATGATAGAGATCAAAGGTAATTTTGAAATACATATTAATGAAAAAACCATTCCTTATTATCA
Organism: Isoetes taiwanensis; assembly: GCA_021234155.1. Lineage (NCBI taxonomy): Eukaryota > Viridiplantae > Streptophyta > Lycopodiopsida > Isoetales > Isoetaceae > Isoetes > Isoetes taiwanensis. Next base: position 16,929,685 of record JAJEKV010000001.1, on the reverse strand, counting down.
TGTTTATTATTCAGGTACTCGTGCAAACAAGGAAGGTATAAGCATAAACAACATGATTCGTATTTTTGCATGTATCTATTAATTGCTCTTATTGCCTGCACAATCTCAATAACTCTTCTTAGATCTTCTCATAATTGTTGCACTCTGCATAATTTTTCTTCTAATTCTACATGAAGGTTGTGTCGTTCAATGACAGTGGTGGTAGGATGTTGATTCATGAATTCACTCATATAATTTTAATAGACACCTTAATAGTTTGTTTGCCTTCAACTCTTTCCAAAAATTCGAAACGTCATATTCTTTAGCATTTGCCACACTTCCTTTTTAGGTATACATACCACTTATCCCGTGTCTAGATACTGATTTAAAATAAAATCCCTTTTGATAGAGGGTTTAGAAAAGAGAAATGTTAAAACGGCCTTGGCATAGCACTCAAAACATACATGATAATTTCTTATCTTATTAATATTAGTATATTTATTTAAAATAAATTTAAATTCTATGTGCGGGACTTTCCCAACACAAATTCCCTCCGTTAAAGGTACATTGGTGGAAAAATTGCAAATCTATTATGGAAAGCTAGCCACAAATCAAATGTGAAATGAGATAAGTGCCAATTTTGTGGCCATAACATAGTGGTGGCCAAAGAGTTCTACACCAATGAAGCAGGAAGTTACATTAATTTCATGCCCATTTAAACATGCGATTGATATCTTCCACCAACATACCTTCTACCCGGGACGTTTTACCATACAAGACATCCATATTCTACAGAATTCTCGAAAACTCCAAAAATAGCCCTTATGTTTTGCTAAAGTGCAAAATGCCCCTGGTTTTAAAATTGCTTTTAGCGGAAATAGTTGTATAACTTTTAGTAGCAATATAAATGGGAAAGTTTCTTTCAAAGCATTGTAGTTGAGGCTGACATATTTCCATCGAAGCTAAAATCATTTGAATCGTAGTTACAAAGATTTAGAGGTTTTAATACATAAAACTTAAGGACATTTTGAAGTTTTCATAAACTATCTTAACTTTTTATGCGAATGACCATCTAGAAGGTTTGATAAGACTCACAACCTTTTATGGACTGCCTTGATAGGTGGCCCCAACAGATCCAATTCCTGGGCCTTAGCCATAAATGTGACATTCAATCACAAAAAGTTGAGAGGATCAACAACAAGTAGGAATGGCCGATACATTTTTATTTATTTGAAACTCAAGTTTAATAATTGTATTAAAATGGTGCTCGGCGACCATATGAATACAATGTACATGAAGGTCATATCTGAGTTCAGCGTATATAGTCATTAGGCTTAAACATTGTACCTTTCATAAATGCAAAGTTTTGTTGTCCTTGCAAGCGGGTTATGATTACCAAAGAAACTTATCGCGGCCAAGGCCGCCAGCATTCTCGTTCTTAACACCATTTAAATTTGGATGCGGTATAATCTCCTAGCAGTCACCGATTCCCGGCTTTTGACCCTATACTAGAAGGCTTAGAGCTATGTTGAATTGGAAATAACTTGGTTCCTAGGTGGGAGCGTTTCTCTTTCCAATCCTCATGCCCCTTACTTAAATAAAGGCTGAAGATTGCGCTTGGATCATTTGTCAATCTAAAGGCCGTGCGTGGTTTTGAACCCGGCGCTATTGCCTTGCATTCCGAGCACATGCGATACATGGATGCGTAATTCGACAACCACGAGATTCCCACTATTAGGATAAATGTGAAAGTATGAACCAAAAAAGTATTATAAGGTGCAACAATATGCGATTGAGTAAAAGCTAAGGCCAATGTGAAAAGCACATTGAACATGTGAACAAATTCAACAAGAGCTCAATACCAATCCAATACCAGAATGCTTCAACCGCGACTTTTTAGCACTACATTAACCGGTACTTCCATTGCCTGTGCCTTGAGAAAAGAAGAAGGAAATGACTCAAGAAAGTAAAGAAGAAGGAAATGACTCAGAAGCAACTCAGCGGTAGTTTACTTCAACAAGTTTAATCTATCTAAATAACTACAATAAAATTATCTTATGATGCAAGCTTTCTATAAATATCAAACCGAGAAAAAAAAATGAAAATACCTTGTTCCACTTTCGACACATTTATTACATTTTTGAGCATACATTAGGAAATGCCCAATATCCCCAAACCCGCAATTAAATATTCTTCAGTGAAAGCATTGACTTAGCACCTAAACTTCAATTTGAGTTTTGATCATTATACTCACCTCTTGGAATGATAAAAAGTGCAAATGCACCACTAGTATTATTTGCTATAACCATAATGCAAAGGGCACCGGCTATTAGGCGCAAATAAACATAGGAGATGACATTTGATGTACAACAAAAGCAATTAAAAGATTGGCCGAAAAGGATCGGTGGAAAGATTTTTTCAATAAGAAAGTCTAAATTATATTTCTTATAAGTACTGGCATTATATCGACCTGGTAATTGCTAGCGTTAACCCCATCACATAGTATCTCATGTCGATATACAGAGTTACCTCCACTATAGACATACTTAGGTATCCTTGACACAAACATTGGCAATTGGAAAAGGCCCAAGTTGCAGTTGCGAAATCTACTGCAAGAAAATCTATTGGAATACTTACCTAGAGGGGTCGATGATTTCTTAAGAAATCTTCCGAATCTATTTGCAAAGAAATCTCTTTGTACTCTGAGAACAAAAGCGGCAAGAATGATAACCCTGAAGGATTTCACTAATATTAAATTCATCTATGAAAGGACATCAGTCTGCCCTTCGCTCAGTTAGTAACTATAATAAACCAGAGTACCCTAGTCAGTTAACCCTCAGAGTCCGTCCTTTGCCAGCTAATACCTATAATAAACCGAGTAACCAATTTGTACCACATATAATGTGTAGCCACTTTCGCCGGATCTGAGCAAAGCTGTGGAGGCAAATGCATCAGCTTTATTAAAAAGCGAAACCAATTCAGATTTTTGCATCCGGTGAGCCCGAATCATATGATTTTGGGTCAATAATTTAGTCAATATAATAATTGGGTGTTGGTCACACATCCATTGTGACTTGTAGTAATATTGACCGAGGTAAATTTTGGGTGGTTTTCCAAAGCGTTAAGAAAAATGCTAGTAACATCCAACAATATAAGCCAATCATGTATAAAAGCAATTACTTAAACAATCACCACATGATGTTGAGAAAAAAATTGAGCTTCAACATCTGTTCCCCACTTCCGGCAGACTCTTGAACAAAAGGCTTGGGCATTAAGTGGCGATGAGCTCATGCTAGTAAATAAAAAATGAAGCCTTCTCTTTCATCGAGAAGAAGGAAGAAAATAGATTCCTCGGGCATTTAAACGAAATACTGGAATGCCCCTTCTTAACCCCGTCTTTGTCAGGACGTCATTTAATGCTTGGCAAATATTGACAATCACGCGAAAATAAACACGCCTGTATTAAACAAATGTATAGCCAAATGGGCAAATGAAGGCTTTCATTAATTGTTCTCCATTGTTTGCATCTCATTTTGTCTAATATGTTTCCTTCCCACTAAAGGGACTAGTTATTTTGAAGTATGTTGTTTGTAGTGCTCCTTTCTTCGAGTGCAAAACTGGTTCTATCCATGTCTTATTCTTCTTCATAATTTAGTGGAGTATTACATCTGTCCTTTTTTTTGTTTCTTTTTTTAAGGCATGGGGGCGGGGCATTACTGCTGATCCCCCTTCTTTGCAACTCCTCGATATCATTCTTAAAATGAATGACCGCTTCCACTTCGAATGATGCGGTTTGCAATTAGCTTTATGAAAAACCGGACAACGTCTCAAAGGCGGCACTTAGACTATCATATAGACCAACCAACCTGATCAATAGAACCTCGCATGCGGTCCTCGATATCATTCGCAATTATCTCTGCACCGATAATAAAGTCACCAACTACAATTGAAATTCAATGGCAAAGGCATCAAAATTCCTAACAAAGGAGTCGTACCTTTTGTGGTCCAATCCCTAAAAGGGCACCCAACTCTTCGAAGTCGCAATCATTATGTCAAGATTAGTTGTAAGTAGAACCGATTGCAACACACGGCCCGGTTATAATACACGATATTTGTGTCTACCGCAAGAAATCTTGTACTACAGAGCATCCTATTTTTGAAAAAAACCCACCGGCTTCTGGCAAGATCATCCTGTTTGAGTTACTTGTGAGAATTATGGTATCGAGCCGTGATAATGGGCAAAAACCCTCCGCCCTACCGCCCTTTGTTCTAAGTACGCTGTCTGCTGCGAGGTTGCCCTACCAAAAATGATCGCCATAGCCAATTGATGCAAAGACAAGAACACAAAATGTTGTGTTACCTTATGCGGCGGTGTCGCGAGAGCACATGGAACAGTTAGTTAACGGAGAACTTAAGAACCTTAAGGAGAGGATTTGTGGACCGATTCCTCCCTGCATAAGGACAAAACGCGTGGCATCGTTCTAAATTTTTTCCAAATATTTTTTGCTCACATTTTTTCCCCACCCGGGAATCTAAGGCATCAAAGAATCGAATCTTAGTGAGTCTCGATTATATAAGTGTAGATATGATTTCATTCTGTTTTGTTCTTTATTTTTGCTTCCATAAGTGGAATGCATAATGCCAGTTTTAAGTTGTTTAGGTACAAGACCATAACTCTTTTTAACTCTGGAAGCCTTTAATCGTGCTCAAAGTAGCAATCATATTTGAACTTTTGGTGGAACTTCCTAGGTTCAAATCCTTTGTCTTGCCTATATATTCATTTTTTGTTTCAACCAATTGAATAAAAAAACACCAAAAGAAACCAAAGAAGCTACAAGTGGAAGTTACATCAGAATGGGCATCACCATGCCACATCATAACTTTTCACATCCATGCATGAATGGTGACTTTCGAGTCTCCCTTGGTTGTCTCACTCTATTCTTTTATTGAAGCCATAAGTTGTCTAAAATGTTTTAGTATCTCAGGAGAGGGGATGCAAACTATAGAAACCATCACAAACACCTTGACTACTCTTGACTCATGACAATTGTATAGTAGGTTGATTTGAACTTTAATATGACCAATATGCAAGTGTCTTTAACAATAACTACAACTAATTCTAGATGATGTGGTAATACTCGGACTAAACACTAGCACATGGAGACACCACGAATTCATATATATGTGCTTTTATAGTTCTTGCCTTTAGCAATATGCAAATGACCAGAGATAAATCATCACCAAAGATTGCTGATGTGCCCTCTCTAATTTCCTTTGGTCACTGAGCATTATGGAAATCGATGGGATTCCTCATGCACCTTCTTTAATCCATTGGTCAGCATTATGGAAGCCATCACTGAGACCAATTGTCGACATTTCTAATGAATGTAGGGCATTCATTAATGAAGGGAAATGCTTTGCAGTGGACATTACATTTGGTATATTATATTCTTAAGACTATGTGTGATTAACTTTGTGTTAACATTTTGCTATAGATTAGAAATAATAATCATTTCCTTGGAGATATCTTGGCACAACTTTTTTTTTTTTGAAGGACGACAAACTTTATTGAAACTCCAAGCCAAAAGCCAAATATAAATGCAGAGTAATCTCAGAGGATAATCATGATTCATTGAGTAGAAGCATCAGCCTATGCATAAGACAACACACTCAAATAGACTCAAATATCAACTGTCGCTTGGCAGGAGCAAGCGAAGAACAATGGTAGGCCTTAGCGATTCTAGCTTTTGCGTCCTGGAGGACAATTGCAGGAGGAATATCCAAACCCTCAAAAATACACAATCTTCTGTGCTTCTAGATGGACCACAACAACTATCCTGATGCTAAATGAAATGCTTGGCTTCGCAACTTGTTCCAAGTATCTGGATAAATAGCCAGAAGCACTTGCTGACTTATCAATGTCACATGAAAAAGAGAGAGTAGCCAAGACCAAACAGGCTGGAAGATGATCACATAAAAAGAAACAATGCTCAATGGTCTCGTCCCTTTGTTTGCACAGTGGGCAAAGTGCTGACACTCGAGGATCAAATCTGTGGACAAGCACATTCACACGAGGGCATCTGTGAAGAATCTGCCACCAAAGCACAGCCACCTTAGGATGGAGTAGTTTATCCCAAGCCCAAGTCCACATACGTCTTTAACTAGGAGGTGAGAGCAGAAGGGACCACTTAATGGATGGCGGAAGGGTATCACCATTGACAAGCAGCCTATACATAGAGTTCACAAGCCTATGCTCATGAACACTCTGGTGGAAAACCCACATGCATCCTTCAATAGTCTCTGAAGCAACCAATGGCAGAGTACTCGCAACCTTTTGCCAAATAGACCCATCGAGACAATAAGAATTTTGTTTGAAAGATCTAATTGGCCAGAATCATACCATGGCGCAACTGTCAAGATTCCTGCTAACCTCCAGCGCCGTTGAGTTAATGGATGAACTGAGGCACAAAGTGGAAGATTATTTACCACAGGTATCCACCAACAAGGGGCACTCAACTGATGACATGCAACAAGATCAATAAGAAATAAGGTCCATATTGTCTCCCAAGTCTCCAACAAGCCTTTCAAAAAAGGGGAGGCATTAGGTAAAGGGCATAGCTGATAAAAGAGACTCCAAAGAAGAGGTTTTAACAAAGCTTTCCCAAAAGGAACACAATGTGCAAGTGACTGCTGCACTAAGCGCACTCCAGGTGAGCCAACCATATCCTTAAGGATCCTCCAAATGAACTTAGAAATGAGAATCTTACTCTGCAGATGGAAGTCTATCATACCCAAACCACCTGCAAATTTTGGCCTAGTGCATTTGGATCATGCAACCTTGACCACAGCATGCGCCTCATTTCCACCCCAAATAAAATTACGGATAATGGTAACAATCACCTGAAATTTTGACTGAGAAGCCAGAAGGGCAGAGGCCATATGGATATGGGAATTACTTAAAACATGTTTAGCAACAGTTATTCGCGCTAGCAGAGAGAGTTTAGCAGTATTCCACAAAAACAAATGCTTTCCCAACCCTTCTATGATAATATCCCAAGTATCGGAGGTAGAAATGTGAATGCCCATAGGAATACCAAGAAGTTTAGTAGCCTTCCCATGAGGAAGCACCTTCCAAGGAAAATCAACAATACAAGGAGGCACAACCCCATCAAGCGTCCATAATGCAAAACACTTTGACCAACCAACAAGAACTCCAGATGCTAAAGAGAAAGTATCAAGAAGAGGCTTTGCATTCTGAAGATTGTCCGCATCGGCAACAAGAAAGAGAAACATGTCATCAGCATACTGATTACAAATTTCCTGTGAACCATCCTCCATACTCAACCCTGCACTATCCCATCCTGCACGGCCTTAGCAAATAGCTGTGAGAGGACCTCGCCTACTATCAGGAACAAAAGTGGAGCTAATGGGCATCCTTAGCTTAACACCCCCAACCGGAAAAAATAGTGGAGGGTTCGGCCTGAAACAACACAAGAGACCCGTCTTGAGATATGGAGCTTCATAACATCAGCGGTGAATCACGACCAAAGCCCAATGTTAAGAGGTTTTTTTCAAAAATTCCCAATCCACTTTGCCATATGCCTTGGCAAAATCTAATTTAAGATAGACTATACGTTGACCTTTCAACCGCCCAATACATACCCTCATAGCAAAGCAACAACATTGTCTAAAATGTTCCTCCTCGCAAAGAAGAATCCAATTTTGGCACAATTGTGTGGAGCGAGAACGATGATATAGATAGATATAGCATCCTAAATGTTCTTATGGTAATATCTACAGATTATAAATCATGTGTAGGGGAATACTTTGCATGAAAATGTTCATGCTCTGTGTTCTAAATCTTGTTGTAGTGACTTTCAATTGTTGGCATGCAGGATTATGTCGTTAAAATGGTCATGATGATGTCACGTTGTAGTAAAGAAGAAATCGGAAAGCAAAATTCTAGTCCCTTATTTTGTTGCAAACTAAAGCTTTTCGTATTGTTATGTTATGTTTTTCTCTGTTACTCTTTTTAGATTGCAAGCTCTTGTACATTGCAGGACATTCAGAATTTTGCGAAAACTGAAAAGCTGATGCTGATCACAAGCTGTTCTTGCATGTGAAGAAATGGCTTTAACTTAAAAGCTGACACTTCTTGCTGCACGGTACTCTTGTGTTGCACGGTACTTCTTGTTGCAGAAAATGGTCCTTGCACAATACCGATGCCTACTGGAGGATATGTCACCACATTGGTGTGCATATTTGAAGGCTTTATGGTTACTTTCCGACTAGTTTTCTGCCTATGTTTGTGCAGCCAAATGAACAACTCTTATGTACATTGGGTGTCATTTGTATGTAGTTGATCTTTGTTGGCCTCTGGATGTTAATTGCAGATCAACTGTGCATGGTGTTGCAAACTGTTTGGTCTCTTTGCTGTTTTGGTTTAAGTTTGAGAGAGAAATTGTTTGGCATTCTCTGTTCTTTCGGTCTAAGTTTGAGGAAAATTCTTGAAGCAATCATTTGGGTTTGTTCTACTTTGCTCTTTAGTGTCAGTGCATCCCTTAAGCTCTGCCTTCCCTGATCAAATGTTGCATCAGGCCTTTTGAGGCAGATTCTTGAAGCAATCATTTTGGATCCATGCTGCTTTGCACTTTAATGCCAGTCATTCCTTAATCCTTTATCTTCGCAGTCATTCCTTAATCCTTGATCTTTGCCTTCTTTGCCTTCCATTCCTTAATCCTTTATCTTCGCAGTCATTCCTTAATCCTTGATCTTTGCCTTCTTTGCCTTCCATTCCTGCCCTGGTCAGATGTTGCATCAGGCTCTTTACAGAGTATAAAGTTGAACTAGGTTAGGATGGTGACCACTCAGGTTGCCGTGCTTGGTTCTCTTTCTATTATTTCACTTTCATTTGTTTGTTTCTTCCTAACAGGGGAGCTAATCAATATAGATAGCTTATGAAATGGTTGAACAATTAAATGATTTAACAATCTTATGCTTGTGAGTCACGTTTTTACTTTTTGCCTGCAAGTGCTATTGAAGAATCGGGTTGTCTGCAGCTTTAATCTGCGCATGTTTTGAGAATTAAATTGGCTACATTCATCCATATTGGGTATCAACATGATGTAAATGGAAACACAGTAAGAAGATAAGACATGCACCTTTTGTCCTCAAAAGGGATAAAAAGAGAATAAGAAAAAGAAAGAACATTTATCATAAGGGACCTTGGTAAGGTGGGAACTGAAGACATAACTGAGAAGAGATAAAGAAAAACATCATGATCACCATGTATAAATAAACATAAGCATTGAAATAACCTGCAAGAATGCAGATACATTCATGGGTTTTGCTAATTAGTACTAAAACCATACCTGTGACATCTCAACAAGTGAAGCATTTGCTGTAGCAGCAGCGCCACCTTCCATCATGCTGCTTCTTGGAGCTAGGATTATGTCCTTCATTTACAAGCCTTGCTAAATCCCAAGCAAAAGATCTTAGATTGACTACAAGTTCTGCCATTCCACTTTACACGAAATCTGCACCAGAAAAACAAAAAGCTTTGCAGGCTTCATGCAAGATGATGATGTGCATTGGGCTGGAAGAACAACAATTTCATTAAAGAAAAATAACAATGGCAAGAGCTCTCAATTGCAAAAGCTTTGAAGAAAAGAAAAAAGGTTGCAAAGGTTTATACATAAATTGGAAAAAGATCTTCTGTATTTGCCAAGCGGAAGAACAAATCGTATGCAAAAAGAACAATTCATTCTGAATTACAGCAACGCACCTGTGCTCGCATCTTCTGCTCTCCGATCCAGTTCCCGATCCCACCACGAGCTCGAAGATAATTTTGTTGCCAGACTGGAATCCGGTGCTGACCTGTGCGATGCCCAAGACCGATGAATGCAAGCGAGTCATTACCATATACCAATATAAGATTGGTAAAATAGAAATGAGTTATAGCTTAGAGTATCAGAAATCAAATGGTGTTCATCAAATGCACGAAATGAGCATTTGATGCTCATCATCAACTGGTTTACAGCAATACACCAATTTTTTAAGGAAGGGTTGTTTGATGAACTGTGATACTGTATTTTATTACTTTAGCTTCAGATAATTCCTTAATGCTTATAAGTCTGCAAAAAAACATTTAGAGATTGAATTTTGAATGGAAGAAATGCAGAACAGGTTTTGTGCATTAATATTTTATTTGTGTGCATCATCACCAACAGATTGTTTTTATGTTCTATAGTTTCTCTGTTCTATGATGGAAATCTTTATTTCTTAAAAACCAGAGCCATACATAACCTCGCCATAGCCATAACTTGCTTCAGCAGCCTAGCCTCGCCAAAAGCATAGCCCTAGCTATAGCTTGCTTCAGATTTTACCTGGCTTCAGCACTCAGGAAAACTTAAAAATCTCTATCTTGACATAAAACTGCTCAGGTCAGAGAAAAATCCACCCAGCAACGGCCTTCTACAGGCCGCTCAGTTGATATTCTTCACGAAATTGAACGATGGAACCCTGCGGACCAATTTGAAATAATTGCAAAATTTGAATGTCAAGGGCAAGAAAAGCTTCAGCGGGTGTGAAAGTTGTCTTTCCACACATACAAAGTCCCCTTGTCTCCGGAATTGTGACCAAACAGTACAAACCAAGGTTACGATCCAGCCCTGCTACCAGACACACCGGAGTTTTCCCTTGCTAGCGCTGCCACAAGGATTGACATAACTTTTTACCTCCGGATCCGTGAAGTTAAAATTGATTACCTTTAGCAGATGCCGCGGCCCTTACACGGCCCTTACATTTGGTCCCTATGTTGCCGTCGTCGATGAAGAAAGAAAGAAGAGAAGCTTGACCTATCTCGATCACCATAGCCGAATCTGACGCGCCAAGTATCCCGCCAAAAGGGGGACCAATGAGATAGGAATACCAGGATTAAAATCTAAGCCTTTGGTTTATCATTGATCTGACGGCCATTCATGCCTAAGTAGGATTTTATTAGCTCTTTTACAAGACATTAGGTCTGAGCGACATTCTTACACCCCAAAGTGATGGCGATGGGAGTAGAGATTGGGAAGGCGAAGAAGACTCTATTGGGGAACTCCATCGAAATATTTGAAGACAAGATACTGGGTGCGGGTGCAATGGGCCAAGTGAAGCTTTGCAAGCATCTGGAGACTGGAAAAAAATTGGCGTGCAAGATTATTTCCAAAAAGAAGCTGGTGGAAGAAGAAGAGTGGGCTGATGTAGTCCGGGAGATCAGAATTGGAGCTCGCCTCTCCTCCAATCCGCATATAGTGGCGTGCAGGGCATTTCACGAAGATGCTTCTAACGTGTACATGCTAATGGAGCTTTGCGAGGGGGGAAACCTTCACGACTACATCAATGATCGAGGTAGGCTACTTGAAGAAGAGGCCAAGTCTTTATTCATTCAAATTGTCCAAGCTATGCAGTTTTGTCACTCCCACCACATTATCCATAGAGATCTTAAGCCCCAAAATATTCTTTTGAAGCAAAACATACAAAACTCAAAGTTCATGGATGTAAAGGTGGCGGACTTTGGATTATCAGAATTTATAGACTATAAAGACACCTCCTCTGATATTGTGGGAACACCAAGTTATATGGCACCCGAGGTTTTGTTACAATGTTACGGGGCAAAGGTTGATGTGTGGAGCGCAGGTGTAATTCTTTATGAGATGTTGTCTGGCACCCAAATGTTTCCCTATAAGTGCTCAATTAATGAGCTTGTTGATGACATTTGCTGTCACTTGGAAGAGGAAGAGCTTGTTGATAATATATGCCACCACCTAGAGGAGCTAAATGTATTAGATAATCAACGGCTGGAGGATATTGCGCCTTGTAAAGTGGCGAGGCGGCTCCGCCAGCCGAGGCGGTGCACGAGCGGCGCAGCCGCGAGTGCGCCGCCGAGGTGGCGGCGCCGCCGAGCCACTTTACTGGCGCAATATCCGAGAGCCGTTGATTATCAAACGTAATGAATAGATGGTTCAAATTACGAACCGTAGCAGAGAAGCCGGTGGCTATGGCAGCAACAGACTCTAAATCTTAGAAATGCAAGCCTCAAAACTGCTGATTCGCACTTCAATAATGCAAGAAATGCTTCTGAAATGCTAGCTACAGAGCAAAAATCCGTCTTCTAAATGTTGGCTCTGGAACTTTTTCTTGAAGGTTTTGGCTATCGATATGGCAAGATTCAGAATTTCAAAAATGTTGCCCGCAAGATCAATGGATGAAGGAAATCGGTCGCTAATGGCAAAAGACAGAGATGGTTGATGCATGAGGGCCCGGAATCTGCACAAACCCTTTCAAATAGAAACATCAAGAAAAGAAACAAAAGCTTCTACAGCTCCAGCGTATACAAATGGATATGTTTCCTTTGGAGAGATCTTATAGCTAAGAGAAGCAAGCTTGGCTCGAAATGGATCATTAGAGATCTCGAAATGAATCTCGTGAAACCTGAATCATTGGAGATCATGCAAAAATGGGCTGTAACAGAGCAAGGTCAGATAGAAGAAAAAAGATACCAAGAACGGAGCACCAGGCGGGGTGGAGCAGGTCCAAGAACACCAGGCGGCGATGAACGGCGGCGAGCAGAGCAGAGCATAGCAGAGCAAGCAGAGCAGAGCACCAGGCGGCGATGAACGGCGGCGCCACTCCACAAAAAAAGGCCAATTTTACGCCTTATAAAATTGATGGAATATAACAGTAATTTGAACCATCTATTCATTACGTGTCTGAAGCAGTCAAGGATCTCATCTACTCGATGTTATGTAGACCAAAACAAAGGCCTACATGAAGTCTTACAACATCCATGGTTTGCGACACTTTTTGGTGCATCCTTCTAAATGCACGATATATTTGTACATACGCCTCCATTTTCTATGTTGGAGGACTATTTTTTGCAAGGGTCTGGTGTGATACCTTAATAAAGACATTATTATAACTTTGGGTGAGACCAAGCCTACAAGGGGCATCCCCTTTCTCATTTGTATATATAAAGATGTTGAATATATATCATTCATTTCAAATATAGTTTGGGCAGTGTTCAATAATTACAAAATTCTATACATAGGATGTATGCTCTCCTCCTCATATAGTATGATAATCACGGTGGTTGTGACATCATAACATAATGCTAAGACACATTTAAATTACTAATAGCCTTTATGTGATGCAAAAGTTGAGCTAAAGATATGCACAAGATAAACCACAAAATGAGTAGGGTGGTGGCTTATGAAAAAGAATAACAAAATACCTAACATGAAGTGCATGTCTCCATCAACCTTGTGACCAAGATAGAGAAAAAGTTATGGATATCTAACTTATGTATTGTTGATATTCATTTATGGAACATTCAATGAGTGTGTGATATCGATATCTGACTTATGTATTGTTGATATTCATTTATGGAACATTCAAGGAGTGTGTGTCGTTAGTTTTACATTTGCCAACCTAGATATTGCCGCAATTATCCGTCAATTTAGATCAAACAAATCATACCAATGCCTTTGTGCTTATGTAACATACAAAGTGATAATTCTATCATCCATTTCATGTGCTTGTGAATGCAACAAATCATAATCATCATATTAAATTATAGACATATTATTTTCCTTACAAAAACCATAATCATAATATTAAATTGTAGACATATTATTTTCTTTATACATTATCGAAAGCCAGAACGAAATACGTTTTATGTGTCATCATAATAAATGTAGACATAAGTTTTCTTGTCTTGTTTGTCAAACATGCAATCATGTATCAGATTGTGTGTATTTCAACATATGTCAATTCTCGGATCACAGGAGGCAACCTTTCGTGCGCAGCACCTTGTTATTTTTGTGAAGCCTATAAAATCAAATAAGCACAATGGTTTTGAAAAAAACAATATATTGCAAAATTGAAAATAAGTATTGTTTTTTACATAATATTTAAAAGTAACTATTGTTTTCAAGCATTATATAATTGTTAATTATTTGGGTTCATGCTTTTTGCTGATCTGAAAAATTTAGAGGGTGATCATGGCTTAAGGGTCGAATCACATATGTGCCCGGCCAAGACCTCATTTTTTTACTTTTGGGCATGGGGTTATGACGCCCAGCCAGTGGATATCACATTTGCGCCCACTAAAATGTGAGACGTCATCAAATTTGGCTTTTCCACAGTGGATATAGAAGAAGGCAAAATAGATACACAATTTACGTTCTACTATTCTTCTTCGGAGAACTGGATCATGTTCTTAGACCTCGGCCCTTGTGATGTGGTTGTTCACTTTAAGGTCATTAGCTATGAAAGTATATTTCTCTATTAAAATCTCATTCCTTATCAATGTTTCTTATAGATAATAATTTAAGGAGCACGTCTACCTTATATTCTAGAATGGGGCTCGCATGAAACAACAAAAACCTCCCATAGATAGGCTTCTCATTCATCTCAACAGATTTTCTACAATGGTGGATAGTGGGTAGCCGCACACATGCGAACTAGTCCAATTATATAATTTGGACCCCATAAAATACAATGCTAATAGATGTTTGGCTTGTGTACTGCTTAGAAAAGCTTATCAAGGGATTAAAAACCCGCCCTTTTCGGTTTTTCGAGGGAAAACCCTAGTGATAAACCTTCGGCAAGGGGCTTGGACAAACGTAAAGGTCGAGAATTAGCTCCCAAAACCCGCGAATGGAGAAGTCGCTGTGCCGCTCGCCAACCTGTACCTGCACATCACCAACACTAGAAAAAATGTGACAAAACAAACCTCCCAAAGTGGAGGGGCTGATCACACGTGCCACGCGACAATAAAACAAAAACCTCTTCAAATAGAGGGGCTAGTCACGCGTGCCAGGCGACAAATACATTAAACAAAGAAGGGGGGAGGGTGGGTTCAAAGAAAAGAGAATAAGGTACTGCTGAGAGAGAAGAGGAAGCGCCGATGAGACATTGATGAAGAACCTCGCCTAATATAGCGATCTCCCAACCAGAGATAGATAGATAGATAGATAGATAGATAGATAGATAGATAGATAGATAGATAGATAGATAGATAGATAGATAGATAGATAGATAGATAGATAGATAGATAGATAGATAGATAGATAGTATTTTTACGTCATGCCGCATTGGCAGCGTCCATGAAGGCATGCGCCGCATGCATGCATGATGCATGCTCGCCCCATTCTAGAATTTCGATCCGATGGCTCGGATCGGTGGGATTCTAGAATGGGGCTCGCATGAAACAACAAAAACCTCCCGAATAGAAGAGAACTTCCTTATCAAACGGGATCGAGGACGAAGGTAAAGGATTATGGCTAAAGAAGAGGCAAGGCCGAGAAAGGACATGCCACAGCATGAAAGAAATGCCAAATTGGTCAATCCAAGCAGGGAGAAGCCCCTCCCCTGCATGGTTCAAAGAAAAGAGAATAAGGTACTGCTGAGAGAGAAGAGGAAGTGCCGATGAGACGTTGATGAAGAACCTCGCCTAATATAGCGGTCTCCCAACCAGAGAAGGCATGCGCCGCATGCATGTATGCAAGACATGCATGCTCGCCCCATTCTAGAATTTTGATCCGACGGCTCGGATCGATGGGATTACTTCAATTTAATGCCCAGTCTTGCACTTGGATTCTTAGGCATCTCAGTTTGCCTAGGTTCATTCCCATATTCATCCTTCTTATGTGACTCTGACCCAATCCAATCCCTTCAAAAACCTCTTGCATGCTATTTGTTTGATGATCCCAACTCCAATCTTACTACAACCGACGATCACTATGCAAGAATAATTTCAAAGCGCCAAATTGGTGCTACACTCTACTACAAGCACCGAAAACTGCCTCCAGATAATCTGTAAATACATTCCTCCAATTTTCCCTTAGTTCTTATCTTGAAGGCATTCAATTCTAGTGTTCCAGATTATAGTCTTAATTTTGATTCAACCATATGACATAAGATCTCAATAACTCAAGAACATAAAATCTATGCACGCATTGACATAAGCATATACCACCATCTGAGAGTTCTTTCAAGTATGGACCCCTTGGAGATACTTGTGCCTCAAAATACCGGCTTCTAACTCCAAGAACCAATCTGTAGAAGAAGATATATACGCAGTCAATTCTGACCCATCATCACTATTTCTGTCATAACTCCGCCATATGAATGAACTTTGCTCTGATCTGATCCAGTTAGCACGAAAACCTTTCCAGCAAAGTAAAAATTACCTGAATTGGATCTCGAATCGCCAAGATATGATGCTACAAACTTTGACCAGAAAAACTGCCCAGAAACTTTTTTTTTTTAATTGAAGGCCTATTTGTATATTTATCTTCTCATCATATAAAATTATGTAGGCTGTTTTTTGGTGAGATGGCAAGAAAAGTGTGACGTGTATGGGGGAAAAAATTCCACGTCAGCAAGTTAGATTGGAATGCAGGGCCAAGATTTCTTTAGGCAAATAGGGCAATTTAGTCCCTCTGCTTGACGCTTGATGCACGCCGTAGCCGCTCTATTGATTTTCATAGGGATTTAAAGCATGCAAACCTACTGTTGTTGATTCAGAAGGCCACTTACAGATCTCTAGTTTTGCGTTTAGTGCTTTGCCTCAGGAACAGAGAGCATACAGTTAGGGAGGGAGAAATGCTCTATATAAGAGAGCAGAGCTAATCTGCGGCCTGAGAGGCCCTGTAGATCGAAAATGAAAATAAAGACTTTTCTGATGCATTGATTTATCCTCTGACCCATCCGAAGCTCTGACATGTGTTGAAACAGAAGAAAATTAGTATAGAGTTTCCAAATCCTTCAGAGCTGAGGGATTTTTATTTATCCAGATGGAGACTGCGAAAAGCCCCAGAAGGCTGTGTAAACAGATAGCACGCGAACTTGGTGATCAAATAAAGGCTCAATCAGTAGGGCCTTGCACCCAGAGATGAGAACAGAGGCAGGCACATCACATTAGTCATCTGATTCAAAGTTTTTCTGATTCATGATGCGTTTTTTCAAGCTCCGATTATTTGACAGATCTAAGGATTTAAGCTTGGAGAGCTTCCCCAGTGATGGCGGAAGAGAACATGTGAAATTATTTTGGCTCAGATCAAGCTGCTGAAGTTCTGAGAAAGTTTTCGGACAGATCTAATCTTTGAAGATTACGGGGCGAGCCAATTGCTGCTGGAATAACTCCTTTCAGTTTTGTTGATCCCAGATACAAAATTTTGAGCTTCTGAAGCTTGGATATGTTTGAAGACAGAGTATCCCCAAAGCCGCAAAAGGACAATTGAAGCTCTTCGAGATTCGTTAGATCAAATAAGGAGAGGGGCAGGCTGCCAGAGATGGCTTCATTGCCGGAAAGGTCAAGCTTTCTGAGTTTTCTGAGGTTGGAGACGGAGGAAGGGATAGGGCCTGTGAAGATAGTTCTGCATAAAATGGTTTCAAGATCAGGCAGATCTCCCAAAATTCCAAGCGCAGAAGTGGGACCTAGATTGAAGGGTCAGAATAGGGGACGTCGAGGTCCGTTACTCGGCCTGTTGAAGGGTTGCAAGTAACTCCATCCACTCACAATAGCTTGTGCCTGTCCAGCCGACCGAATCAGGGAAAAACTTGAGCTTTAATTTATATGAGGGTTAAAAGATTCGGCCTGTAATCGGCTTCATGATGCATTTTTCGGACTTTAATCCTGAGTCTTATAGCCAAGCAACTGAAAGAAGCATAGTGGGCAGAAAACTCAGGCAAACTTGAAGAATCTAGAAGAATGACTTATAAAAATCCAATTAAAATCGATTGAATTGTATTTTAGAGTGTTTTTTTGTCATGATTCAGAACCATAATGCCAAATTGGCGAATTACTTGCAGTTCGCCAGAGAAATCCCGGCAAGTTTTTGAGATGGGCTCTCATTCCCAGTGCTAATTAACTAACACCCGACCATGGAATTACGATCTGTGGTAGGAATTGGGCAATGCTAGACAGCAAATGCCATTTTTTAAAGGGACAATCTATGAAAGGTAAGATTCGTTGTTCCAGCCGGGTTTGCCTTGCATGAACTGGATATATTGGATTTAGGATCTGCCCGAGGTTTTCCCTTACTAAATATTAGGTTTGCAAATTGAATTAAATTTAACCAAATGCTGGTGTTTGAAAGGCATCGAGATAGCTTAGGATCAAACTTATAGGGCCCAGTTCGAGAAGATAATGATCTGAATAAACAATTTCACTCTGAATTTAGCCTACATCTTCAAAAGGTGGCTTACTGGCATTGGAATTGGGCCGCTATCTAAAGATTATGGCATCCATGCAGCTGTGGCATGCCTCAATTTTGAATAATTGTCTCATTCCTCTGCATGCAAAGAGGCAGATCACAGAGACTTCTGGACGGAATCTATGAACAACAGTGTTTACCCACACACATCTATGAATGATCTGCCACCACAAGATAGATAGCTTAGGATGGAGCAATTTATCCCATACTCATCGCGAAACTGCTTTCCAATGGGGCTCAGGGATTACTAAAGGCCACTTTGGCGATGGAGGCACCACTTCAGGACAAAGCAGGACCACATACGTCGAATGCACCAGGTGCTCTTCCTTAACACTGTCATGAACCACCCAGAGTTGGGGAGCAACGTCTTTTGGATGTGAAGGAAGAGTAGCGGCTACGTTTTTCCAAATGCCACGGTCCCAATGAAGGAGAAGGAACTTCAATTTGAACTCATTCCACGTCAACAATCTTGTCTCATTATACCATGCAGATATTGTGAGCACACCTGTTGCTCGCCATCGACGCCGGCCAATGGATGGACAAGAGAGACAGTGGGACAATTCGGCCACATCACCCAAAGGGATCCACCAAAGAATCGGTCAGTAGGATCCTGTATGGCCATCGAATGGAACTGAAACAAAGTGCGCACATTCTCCCAAGCAGCTAGCAACCCCTTAAGGAAAGGAGAGGCATTAGGATATGGAGAAAGTGGATAGAATAATGCTCATGGGAGGAGTGGCTTAATGGATGGAGAGCCAAAAGAAATGCACATCTGTAAAGACTGGTGAATGAGACATAACCCTAGGGAATTATCAGCATTATTTAGAATCCGGCATATGAACTTAGAAATCAACACCTTGCTCTGGAGAAGAAAGTGAATCATCCCAAAATTTCACAACTAATTTTAACATCGCCTCTTTTTCGCTGCCACCCGGATAAAGTTCCTAACAATATTTAACAAAGAGTCAAGATCTTTGTTCCGATGTGCCAACAAGATGGATGCCATATAGATATGTGTACTACTCAGAACTGACTTTGCCATAGTTACGCGGCCAGGCATAGATAACTTAGCCGTGGACCTCAAGAACAAATGTCTTTCCAACTCCTTGATTATAACATTCCATGCGCCTTCAGATGAGAGGTGTATACCAACTGGAAGCCTTCCCATGAGGAAGAACCTTCCATGGAAATACAACCACAGAAGATGGCACTGGAGAGTCTAGGGCCCACAAGGCAGTACACTTTTGCCATCCCACAAAGATACCAAAAGCCAAAGAGAAACTGTCCAACAAGGAAATGGCATTTTGTAAATTCTGCTCATCGGCCATTAAGAACAAGAAAGTGTCATCTGCGTACTGATTACAAATCTCCTGTGAACCATTATTCATGGGAAGACCATGCAAGATGCCTTCCTGCACTGCAAGAGAGAATACCTGAGAAAGAATCTCTGCCACAATTGTAAAAAAATGGTGCCAAAAGGACGATACCTGGTGAATGCCACGTCCCACCTGAAAAAATGTCGATGGTTCTCCTTAAAAATAGAATAGAATAGAATAGAATACATTATCGTCCCTTGTGCCCTGAGGCCATTGGACTTGTGTAGCATGGGTGAGCTCCCTGGTGGGGGCTACTAGCTCATCACGCTGTTTTATTATAGCCTTTTCTGAAGGCTCACTTTTTTCTTTTAATGCCGGCACCCTACTTTGATTCGGCTTCTAGGTCGATGCGGGTGTATCGTTTATATCAAACGACTTTTAAGTCAGTACATTTAGTGGGCATCTATGATTCGCCTCTGAGCTGACTCATATCGAAAGCCCTTTTTGTTCGTGCACTTCGGTCGGTCAACATCTCGTATTGCATCCGCCAGGTTCTCTCATTGTTTTTCTTTTGCCATCATGGCATGTACTTGGCTGTCCCCATCTTACTTTTCAGTATTTGTCCCCGATGTCTCTCAGATGTTGGGCACTCATTGAGCATGTGGTTTTAGTCCTCCACTTCCCTTACGTCACCAGTGCATATTACGCCGCGTGTTTTCTATTTTCCTCCATTTGTCCTTTTCAATTCTTAGATCATGGCACACGCATCCTAAATTTTGCTAGGATGTCTCTTTCTCTGTTTTCCAAGCATGTTATCTTGGTACATGTTGCCCTATCATCCGGCCCGGGTTGAAGACTCCCATAAGCCTTGAGTGTTTTAGGTCAGGTGTTTTTTGCAACCATGCTTTCGCGTATTTTGTGTTTGCCCATCCTCATTCCATTGGCCTTCATCTATCGGATTCGTTCAAATTCATCCCCATTTACGGTCCATATTGCTACATCCCTCGAACCATCCACGCTTCGCCAGCGGTGATGTGTGACTTTGTTGGATTCGTTGATCGCGATGCTCGCTAATTTATCGACTTCCATACGCATTATTTCTTATGATGTATCTGATGGTCTTTTCCCATGCTCTCACTTCCATAGGTTTCTAACCTGTCTCATATACTATGGCTATCAGCGGTGTGTTGGCTCTCAGTTTGAATTCCTGTTTATGCAGCTATCTGAAAATACCTTCTTGCTTTTCCCATTTCTTGTCTGTTAGCCCCGGTCCCCAAGCTTCTGCCCCATATAGCTGTGTTGTCACGACTACTGCACTAAATAGATAGCATTTGATTTCCCAGTCTATTATTCTGTTTCTGTTGCAGAAATTCTTCATGTTGTAGTAGCTCCCAATAGGAAGGCATATTGGAAGCCAAGATGGGAAATCTAAATGGCATCATGGAGAGCGTGACGGCAGTGAAAATTGATGATCTCAGAGGGCTCTAAAGGCGTAAGCCGTTGTGGCATTGGAATCCAAGATCGCTTCTTTGCATGAGGAGATTCAACGGAAGGGCAAGAGATCAAGAACCCCTGTTTTGAAGTATCATGAAAATATCAAGCAGTTTGATTTCTTGAATGAATTAGAAGACTCCTTCGCAGATTTAGAGCGCCATTTGCAATTGCACAAGGCCCTGGACTCAGCAGCTAAGGGCATCATTGACAAAGGTAACACCTTAATTTCTAAAAGGAAAAATCTAATGCAGATCGAGAGATAGGGAAGGGCCAAGAGTTGCGTGAGTTATCGAAATGGGGATTTAACCCTTTTGGATGTGAAAAGGATCTTTGCTAGATGTTTTGGCTCAAAAATCGTGGTGAATCTGCCGAGAGACTCAGATGTTTGTCAATTTGCACTAAAATAATACGCTAAAGGATAATTTTTCGATTGGGTTTAAGGAAGTTTTTGGTTGTGGTTACATATTCGCTTATTGTGGCTCGGCTTGTCTACTTTAGAGAAATAAAGAGGTGGTTGCATGTCTTGGAAGATGCAGAGTTTCAAAGTGGTAGTTTTTACACACGATTTTCCCGTGTCTATGATGCGGTGTCTACCCAAATCAGAGTCATTTTAATATTTCTAATCACTAGCGATGCGTGACAACCAAATCCCAAGATCTATGATCTCTGTTGCTAGCTACTGAGATTATATAAATCAAAACCCCCATTGCCGTGTTTTCCCCGCTTTCTTAGCGGACTGCTTTCTTGCCATAACGGTTTTCTGGCTCACGACTCATATGCTTAGGTTGTAGTCTGCAGCAAGTGCTTGCCATGCCAGGATCGCCGGCCAGGCTCTTGGACCGCTTTTCTTTGCTTTCAGTTCAAGCAAGAGCATGCCATGTTAGGTTAGGTCGGCCGTGTTTTAGGCTGCTCATTTTTTCGCCTTCATGAAAACCTAGTTAGCTACTTCTTGTTCCATTTTAAGTCCTTATGGTTTTCTAAGATTTAGCCCAGGTATGGATTTGCATTCCCATGTCAATAATAAATTTTATTTTAACCAACCCATAGGTAGTCTTGACTTCTCTTGCTTGTTAAGATCGATGTGGTGAATTAACAGGATGAGACCGTTATAATCCTAAGTTGCGGGTTTATTGCTAGTTATTCAATGTTTGAGTTCAATGATAAAACCGTTATAATCCTAAGTTGTGGCCTTGTTGCTAGTTATTGGATGTTTGAGTTCAATTGCTGCTTTTGTGACTATGTGAAGGTTGCTTGATGGGCAAGAAATAAGCAAAAGGGGTTGATTTCACCATTGTTCTTAGTGTTCCCAACCATAAGTCTACCCTTGCAAACCTTTGTTCTTTGTTCCCTACCATTCGTTCTTTTGCTACTATGTGTTCATTTGGATTTGTTTTCTTTCAGTATTTTATCAGGAAAGTATGTGACCTTATTCATATGTATGCCTGCTAGCTTTTGTTGCTCTTGGCCTCGCTTTATTGTTTCATGCTCTGCCTCTTTTTCAGCATTCTTGTCCATTTTCACCTTAGTATTTCTAGAAATGACGTTTACTTTCGTTTCACGAATATAAAGTAAACCAAATTCTAGAAATACGATGGCAGTTTTAGCAGTTAGTTATTTTTTGTCCTATTCTCTCCTAGCTTTCTATTTAGCAGTTTTCTCTCTTCTTCCTTCATCATCAGCTCGCTTTTGCATCTCCCGTCCTTCTTTCTACAGTTTGGCACCCCACCCTCCCACCCTTGCTCTCATATGCCTTATTGGTAAGCTAATTTCTTGTTGGAGGTACGAGTGACTAGTGGAAGCCCCGGTGCATGGTTGGAGGCCTTTTGTGCCTGGTTTAGGCTCTCATGCCTAGGTGGAGGCCCTCGTGCCTAGTTGGAGGCCCTCGTGCCTGGATGAGGCCCTCGTGCCTGGATGAGGCCTCGTGCCTAGTTGGAGGCCCTCGTGCCCATATAGCCCTAGTGGCGTTTGGTTCATTTTTCTTGTGTATGCAGGTTAACGATTGGTGAACGATTTTCCCTATAGCTTGTAATTCTGGATGAAGGTTTGGATTCCAAGCACGAGACAAAGTTCAGTAGAGAAGACAATTCTAGCAGGAGTTTGTTATTGGCAACTTCATTACTTTATGTATTTTCCACCCAACAAGGCTGGTCAGCATGAGGGTATAGGTTCTTTTGAGATTATGACTCTAGCATAGGTTAGTGATCCCATTATTGTCAGGGTTTTTCCTCGAAAACCCGAAAGGGCGAGGTTTTTTAATCCCGGCCATAATGGTTTCACTAACTTGCTATCAACATGTACTTGTGTTTGGTTATAAGGAGATGCCAGAGCGCATTCTTGTCCGTTTTCACCTTAGTATTTCTAGAATTTTGGTTTTTGTAAGATTCACTGTTAGCCCTGTCTTTTCACAGAAGGTCTCTAGTAATTTCAGTAACCTGTGCATTCCCTTGTTCTTTGTGGCCATCATGCCCAGATCATCAGCATATAACATGATAGGTACCTTGGTTTCCCCGAGTATGGGAGCGTCCACATCCCCTTGTTGTTCCGCTATGAAATCATGTAGGGCATCTATGTATATTCCAAACAACGTTGGGGATAAAGGACATCCCTGTTTGACTCATGTGCCACAGTTTATTGCCTTTCCTTCCTCTTCTATTTTTGCATATACATTGTAGTATAACCAGCTAGAATCTCTAACAACTTGGTGGCATATCCATGAGCAAGCAACTTCTATGGATAATCATGAACACATGTTGGAATCAGAGTACCCAATGTCTATAAATCTGTACACTTCTGCCACTCCACAAGCACGCCGAAAGCCAATGAAAATATATCTAAGAGCAATTTGACAGCTTCAAGGTGTTCAACATTAGCAATCAGAAAGAGAAACATGTCATCTGCATATTGATTGCAAACTTTTATGTGCCATCCCCCATTTGCAAGACTATGGAGAAGTTCCTTTGTTGTTGCAATAGTAAATAACTGTGACAAAGCCTTTACAACAATTATGAAGAGCAATGATGCTAAAGGGCATCCCTGGCAAATATCACGACCAAGTAACGGCTCAGTATGAAACAAAACAGTTGCCCGAGCAGAAACATGCAGCTTCATGACGTTTGATGTGAATTGCTACCCAAATTCCAATCTAAGCATATATAGACGCATGAACTCCCAATTAAAACTATCATAAGCCTTCACAAAATTAAGCTTAAGATACACAATAAAGATTTTGTCGACGTGCCCAATAGATTCCCTCATAAGCATCAATTACATTATTCAGAATGCATCTTTTTGGAAGAAGGCCTGATTGTATTGTAGAGATGGATTAGCCAAGATGTCCTTCACCCACTCCGCAAAAGCCTTGGCAAAGATCTTATACATAGATGACAACAAGGTGACTGGTCGCCAGTCTTAAATAGTTTGAGGATCCCTGACATAGGGAATGAGTGAGATAACAAGTAGCATTTTTTGCAATTGTGTACGCTAAATAGAGTCAATGACATGAAAAACACGTGCCTTAATGTGCTTATTCCATAACTAATAGAAAAATCCTCTTTCAAAACTCATCCCTTTCTATCTTTTGAAATAAAAAAGCAATACCCTTTCTTCAACAAAAAAAGAATAGAATAGAATAGGTTTTTAGCGTCCACGGAGACCAATTGGCCTATGGGACCCAAACAAAAAGAGAGCAGCAAGCGTATTACTGACAGGATTAAAAAACCCCCCGCCCCGAAGGGTTTTCGAGGGAAAAACCTTAGCAGTAATAAGCATCTTTGGCACACTGTACACAATTGCATAGGGCGGGTTCAAGACCGGTCAAGTAGGACACAAACAGTCCAGGTGCATCCATAACCCCTCGGAGGTATGACCCCAACAAACCCACTGACGCTTATAGTCAATAGCCCGATGCGGGGGTGGCCGGGCACTAGTAGTCGAACATACCTCTGGGATATGGGCAAATACCGGGCAGATCGGAGGATATGACATTCATCCTCAATCGCACCCGGTGGCAACACAGCAAAGCCTTTGCTCTACCGTGCTTCGAGCCCAAGCATACTGTTTCAATGCGAGAGGCGATGTGCACCGTCTTGAATGGAAGCTATAAGTCTGCAGCTTCTTCATGGGCGGTTGGGTGTACAAATCTTGGTGTGGGCCTCTTGTGAGCCTAGGATTGACTTGTGGCGATAGTGTGCCCGGCTTAACGCGTCGCGTCGAGCCTCTGCATCCCGAGCTTGCGAAGGAAAGTAGCATCTAGGTACAGGTTTAAGTGCCTCGCGATCTTTCTTTGTCCCGACACGGGCGACTCTTTTACTGCGCCCGCCCCGTGAGAACCACCGAGCTTGCTTGTCTTTCAGCAGGATTTCAGGCGTTGGGGACCCATCAGCGTGGCCAAAGCAAGATGGGGCAAGCGTGTATCGACCATAGCGACCACCTTTTGGAAGTAAACGATATGGCGTTCCAATGCAGCCCTGAAGGGGTAGAAAGCTTGTCTCCAGGTAGGATGCAGTGCGGAACTATGGACTTCACCCCCGGGGCCGTGCCAAGAAGGCCTTACGCACACGCCGAGGTCATTCAGGTGAGGGATATCACCGGACCCCACACTTCTGCCCCATACAAAAGGACCGGCTCAACCAAGGCCCGAAACAAATGTGACTGGTGGCCCCAGGCGTACAACTCTGCCTTGTGGCTGTTGTTCTGCATGGCATACAGTGCTTTCCAACCCGCCGTGACCCGCAATCTGATAGCCGCATCCCAATGGGTGGTAGTTGAGAACTCAATCCCCAAGTACTTGTAGGTCGGAGCCACCTCTACCTCTTGCCCCTGGTAAGTGAAGGTGGGAAGCCCTGGCTGACGGGACGATGCAACTAGCAGCACCCTAGTTTTGGCCAAGTTAACTCGCATGCCAGTGAATTGGCAAAAAGTGTCAAGAGCATCCAGATGACGCTGCATGTCCTCTGGAGTATAGGCCATGAGGTTGACATCGTCAGCATATATGAGTTGCCGGATTGTGTGATGCATGAGATGTGCGCCCGCGCCTCCATGCTCAGAGAGCCAATCTTCCAACTGATCAATGTATAGGCCAAAGAGTGTGGGGGAGAGGGGGCAACCCTGACGCACTCCAATGCTACCGACACCGGGCAGATTGCCGCCGATGTGATACTGGCCTGAGCATGCCTCGCGTACAGCCTATATCTTCGCATTCTACGCAAGTCCGGGGGTTCAATTTGCCTTAATCTGTCCCAGAGCTTGTTGGGGGGTACTGTGTCGAACGATTTTGCAAAATCGACGAAACAACAGTACAGGTTCTGCCGGCGATTCCTGCTATCCTCAATCAATGTGCGCAGAGTGAAGATATGATCAATGGTGGAATGTCTGGGCCGGAAACCTGCCTGTGTAAGAGAGGAAGATTTATAAGTATGCAAATAAAATTGCTATGGATCTAAGACTTGTTCATGCAATGATAGAGAAAGACTGATACAAAACTTTTCATAGTTTTGCTATTACGTTTCACCATAAAGACAAAGATAAAGAAAAAGAAAAAGAAAAAGAAAAGCAAAAGAAAAAAAACACAAATGGCTTTATAAGAATGGCCAACATATTAATATAATTTTTCAAATGACTGTACAAGGATTGCCAGCGTGTCAATATAATACTTTA
Source organism: Isoetes taiwanensis (assembly GCA_021234155.1). Lineage (NCBI taxonomy): Eukaryota > Viridiplantae > Streptophyta > Lycopodiopsida > Isoetales > Isoetaceae > Isoetes > Isoetes taiwanensis. Next base: position 16,902,975 of record JAJEKV010000001.1, on the reverse strand, counting down.
TTTTGGATAATTCTAGTAGCTATTTTAATGTGAGTAAACTAAAAACTTCTTATATTACAATGGTTAATTGACCAAAGGTTCAAAAGTGAAACAATTAAAAAACACTCTTTCTATGATGAGTCATGACTTTTCTCCATGGAGAGATTAGAGCACATTATTCTTATTTGCCTTTAAGGTAGTCACGTGACTTCTTGACCATGGATGATACATTACGGACTTTTAACTAATATTTACCTACTTATATTGCATTGTATATATATTGTCAACATTATAGTTTCTTGAAATTGAATAAAGAATAGTTCATGACTTTGGTATGAATCCATAATGTATATAGGACATGAATTGAGCATTCTCTTTCATGCTTTAAATACTAGCGAGAAGATATCATCCATAATGGAGTTAATCTGTTGCTATCTCATTGTCTGTTTGTTTTTGTCCACAGGGTCATTCTCAATTCGTCTCCCTAATGGTCTTGCTGAAATGGATGATCATTCTCATGTGCACCAACATCTAGTAGGATTGCATGATAGTCAACCAAAACTCCATCTGGAGAGAGGACCCAATCACATAGATCATGCAGTTCAAAGTCCAAAGACTACATGGTCTAAGATTCCAAATCCATCTAGCCAAAGTTCTCAATTGCCATTTAGAAATAATGATGTTTTAGACCAAACTACTTCCCCCAAAGTCTACCTGCATTCCCACCTAATATAAGCCCATCCTCACCTGCGGTAAAAACATACGCACCTGAAGTAGCTTATACACCATCACCAGCAAATACACAAACATCACCATCTCTAGTCTTAACTCCAATTAGTCATTCAATCTCACCTTCACCAAGTGGGAAAATAACTAACGAACCACCTATTTCTTCTACTTATCTTACTCTAAATTCATCTCCTAATAGCTCTCCTGCTCCAACACCATCAAGTAGTGGTGGAGATGCACGTGGAAGTGTGAGCAATGGAGGAAGCGGAGTAGGAAGTAATGGAGAAAGTGGAAGTTCAACAAATGGAAGTGGTGAGTCTGGACTAAGGGGACCTCTTTCAGGGGGGACAAGGGAACCCCATCCTGATCCTCCTCATCTTGGAGGTCTTCCTCGACCAAGAGGGCCTCTTCCTGGAACTGAAAGTATGGGAGTTTCAGGCGGTCATCATGGATAGATGGAAGGAAATGAAAATCTAGTTATAATTAGCACATTTAAAATAAAAGTTTCTAGTAACATGCAATAAGATATCACGTTGCAACAAGTTGAATATTAGCAATGTTATACTAATAACAACTGCCAAGCATTTCCTAGCTTTTGTAGCAACAAGTTGAACATTAAGGATTCTATACTAATATTAAGTGCCAAGCATTTCTTGGCATTTGTGGCAACAAGTTGAATGTATGTTAAGCGATCTTGTTTTATATGTTTTAATGTGTTTTATATGTTTTTGTGTGGTGTGTGGTCACATGTCTAGTTGGATGTTGCCTAGTAGCATGACGTTAAAACATCTATCTATCTATCTATCTATCTATCTATCTATCTATCTATCTGTCTATCTGTCTATCTGTCTATCTGTCTATTTTCCTTATTATGGCTTTGTTTGAATACATTATTGTGTTTTGCATTGATTGTCACAGCGTTGGCGAGCCTTTGTGTGGTGTGATTTATAAAAGAAGACCCCAGGGGTAGGGGGAGGGGGATGATTACTAAGAAAATGGTAGTGGGCTTGTGAGAATTTGACCTAGTAATGATAGAAATCTATCCAAAATATCATATTACAATTTAATATATAAAGAATTTGTTGGACAATGTTAGGATTGTACAAGAAATTGCTTTAGAAATGGCAAGAACAATGAAAATAAGGAATGTTTTAAATCTTATTGTATAAGAATTGAATTGAGTTGGACTTTATCGTCCTCTGAGGCCATGGGATCCATAGAGAGAAAGAACACATCAAGCCTATTATTGTCCAGGATTAAAGACCCGCACTCTAAAAAGTTTTTAAGGGAAAAACTTTAGCAGTAATAAGCTTGCTTATAAACCATATATATATCACAAGAAGCCCAAAAATGGACTATTATTATTAACAAGTCTTAAATCATCTAATATATGGTTTTTATGCATAAATTTATTTTATAGGAAAAAATCACATGTTATAGTGGGTTTTCAAAATTGAGATTGGTTTGTGATATACTTATCAATTACAAGAAATTTATCGCGGCGGCCAAGGCCGCCGCGAACATTTCTCTTTTTCAAAACTGTGCAGTTGGACCCCAGTTAACGTCCAACATTCTCTTCTGCAATGGCCAAGTGATTCTAGATTGATGTGAAGCAACTTCGTAAGATCTTACATTCTAGCTCTAATTTAGAAATTGCAAAGTACAATATTTAGTTTAGTCTTTTAAAAAGTTGGTCAATACTTTTTGTTATTGAAGGTTCATGTGTTCACAAACATCAAACATCAAGTAGAATTATCAATTTGCAGAACTGAAGATGTCTCATCATCACTAGAATGATATTTTTGCGAATAATATAAATTACGAAATAAATCCAAAAGGAACTCCAACACAACATCTCTCGACACAAAGGCTGGTGAGTTACCAAAGGCGCTCATCCACCATCCATAAAAGTCATCTAGATTTAGCTCAATAATGTTGTCTTTTTTCATCTGTGCCATCTCTGCAAATCAAAATATAATCGCAAATCAACTCAAACGTTCGCTACAATTTCACACAACGATAAAATCCACATACGCATTACGCCAAGATTAAGGATGAAAGAAAAATGCCAGTTTCATATTAAACAATCCAAGCTTTAGCAATGTAACAAAATGGGAGAATATTTACCTTGCATGCAATTAGTGAAGCAGAAGAGAAGCGCTCACAATAGCTCTTCAAGTGCTCTCAATGCGTCGCAATAAGAAGGCCTTCTATTTATAAGATGGAGTTTTGTTGGATGATCGACACACATGACTAATCTAGGGCTATATTTATGCCAAGTGTCCACATTACAACTCGCATGTAATTATTAATATCATTCGATATATCCATAAGTATCCTAAAATGGATATCATTAAGATTCTATATATATTGGGATTGATATCTTCTAACAAATTTGCCAATTATATGAGTCAGAAATGCAAGATCTCATATATATACTTCTTATATTTCACTATCCTTAGGTGTAATTTCAATATATATACTTCTTATATTTCATTATCCTTAGGTGTAATCTCAATATCTTGGGATTGACATCATGTAACAAATCTCGCAATAATTTTGATTCATAAATGCAATTAGAGCATGTGCGAATTTAACATCTATACCTCAATATCACATGTCAAGTTCTAGAAAGAGTATTTAATATGGATATGGCAATAATTTTGATTCATAAATGCAATTAGAACATGTGCAAATTTAACATTTATATCTCAATATCACATGTCAAGTTCTAGAAGGTGTATTTCATGTGGATATGCCACGTGCACTTACAAATCATGTCAAATTGAGAACACATAATATTGCAAACGTATATGAAAACACAAGGCTTAACATCTATATCTCAATATCACATGTCAAGTTCTAGAACGAGTATTTAATATGGATATGGCAATAATTTTGATTCATAAATGCAATTAGAACATGTGCAAATTTAACATTTATATATCAATATCACATGTCAAGTTCTAGAAGGTGTATTTCATGTGGATATGCCGCAGGCACTTACAAATCATGTCAAATTGAGAACACATAATATTGCAAACGATATGAAAACACAAGGCTTAACATCTATATCTCAATATCACATGTCAAGTTCTAGAACGAGTATTTAATATGGATATGGCAATAATTTTGATTCATAAATGCAATTAGAACATGTGCAAATTTAACATTTATATCTCAATATCACATGTCAAGTTCTAGAAGGTGTATTTCATGTGGATATGCCACGTGCACTTACAAATCATGTCAAATTGAGAACACATAATATTGCAAACGTATATGAAACTATAAAGGGAAATACAGCCATACTATATAATGTACAATTTCCATGAGTTAACTGCCTCAGCACGTTCTCATGCATTGTTCACAGGTGAACACAAACCAGCATTGCAGATATTGCACCTCTTTCCTAGCTCTGGCGCTGTAAACCAAATAAAAAAATGATGAATTCCTTTCATACACGAGCTTTGAATATAGTAGCTGATACCTGATTATTAAACTTGCATCAATGCCAGAGTTCATCCAAAAGTTACATGCATTCAACTTGATTATCAGCGCGCAAATAGTGTGCAATTTTCAAGCATTACCCTCAGGACCATCTGAGGCTCTGGCGGATTCCCCTATATATAAGTCCTAAATACCTCCCAATAAGGGTCACGAGGAGAAAAGATATAGCTTCTCCTGTTTTGGCTACCAATATTTGAAGTAATGGTCCAATAACATCAGCAAATTCCAGGTATAGACTGTAACACAACTTCCTGAAGTGAACCATAAGTTGTGAATTAGACTGTAACACAACTTCCTGAAGTGAACCATAAGTTGTGAATTAGACCATCTTAGGGAACTTAAAATAACATAATGCACATGGGAAAAAATGTTTGAACCATACCAGCCTCTCAAGGTTTTCAACTCCCTAAGCCGTTTCAATGGCAAGTTTATTTGTACCAGACTTAGGCTTTTCTTTTGCAAAATCTTTCTGCTATTCCTTCTGTGTTGCCTCTTGTCTTTCTGAACTATGTCCTCGCGTAAAGTCCAAAGTTCCAACCGGTCTTCATAGATGGCCACAACGGACTTGAAATTCTCGGAAATCCAATTTTTTAAAGCAACCTACCAAATAAACTATTGGCAAAATTAAGATGGGAAAATGAGCACCTTCCATTTAACCTAAAACAGAAAAGCATACACGGAAAAGTGGCAAACATAATTCATGTCAATGAAATATACCTCATTGCGGAACCTGTCAAGCACGCGCGTAGAAGCAACAGAAGAACCCCGTGATTGTGAACAATGGGATCAGTAAATAAAAATACTTTCAAGCATCTGGAATATTAAAAAACCCAATATGCTTACCAGTGTGGCAGATGATGACAATCTGAAGTTCTGCTTTCAGCATTAGAGGATCGAGGTTGATTGGAGTTCTGAGGATTTTCTGATGGGGACTTTCATCTTAAAGCTGCAATATTTGAGAAAGAATAAGCATGTAGAATTTAAAGAAAATAAACCTAACTCAGAACTAAGTATGAAATGCTAATAAGCTTAAGACAAATTAATGACGAACCATACCAACAAAAGATGATGCAGAAGCAGCAGGAGGACGGATTCCAAACAAAGACTGATCAACATTATCTTCAAGAAAGACCTTCGTAATTCTTCTCAACACTGTTACAGATTGAGATCTGGAGACTGCAACACACAATGACTGCGGCTATCAGAATGCAAAGCTGCCAGATGTGACGTTCCACATATTTATACGCATATTTAAGTATAAATATGTGACACGTCACTATGAATAATTAATGGCACATTAATTATTCATAAGCTAAGGTTAGCTATGTTAATAATTAAATTATAAAGGTGGAAACCTAACCAAAACCCTAATTCGAATTTAGGGCTTATCCTAATATTAAAAAGGGCTAAAATACCAAATTAGTTAATTAGTGACATGCCACCTGGCCCAAATCGATTGGGCAAGGCAGGGTTTCCATTTTGGACACCCAAATTAGGGCTTTTGTGCCCCAATTCGAATTTAGGAGCAGCTGGAGATGGAGGAGTGAGCTGATGGGCGCCCAGGCTGCTTGGAGATGGAGGAGGAGATGCTGCCCAACCCTGAGATGTTGTTCGACTCTGTTCCAGCTAGAAGGATGGCGACCCAGAGGGATAGTGGAGCTAGCTATGGTTCTGGTTAGTACATAGTTAGCTTAGTTGTGATTCTAGTAGGCTAGCGCCTCTGTCAGGTCTCTTTGCTTGTCTCTGATGATGACTAACCCTTGTTTGATAGTTAGAACTGTACTCAACTATTGATTATGCTTTGTGATGGATGGATGGATGTATCCTTGGTAGTATCTCTGTTAGTTCTTCCAGAAAGGGGATTACGGGGGTAGAGACCTCACGAGCCCATGTATTGTAGTATGCTCCTAGATATAGCCGCCTGTATTATTCCCACTATATGCGGCTTGTGCACAAGAGCCCATAGGGTCATAGATGCTATGGTGCTGCGGGCAGCACCGGACAAGGAACACAAGTGGTGAAGTGGAGGTGGGGGACTTGCACGAACATAAAAGGCTCACAGGACTCCTATAGCGAGCTAGACCCGATAGCCGGTCCACGTAGAGGCCGGGTATGGGTCCGACACTCCCGGGTGTAGAGGTGTGACCCGTATGGGGCACCTTGCACTTTGAGTAGATTTAGGGCGAGTAAGTCGGGGGTATGGATGCGGGGGTGTTGATGCGCACGTATTCTCTAGCTTCGCCCATGGAGCCTTGTGATTACGGAAGGGGCGCTTCCACGACCTGCCCTCATCGGGCCGGGACTTCATGAACCGGGGTAGGCTCCGGCGGGGGTGATGCCTCGAGCCTGCGTCTCCGGAAGGCTATAGCGACGCCATAGCGTGAATTGACCCATCTGCAAAGTGTGCACATGAGGGGCGGATGGAGTGGACAACCCTAGCCAATGTTCTATGCCAGCCAGCGCCGGGTTATACCTGCTGTCTGCTGATCTCTTGAGGCCGAGCCGCCAGTCCATCCCCTCATCGAGTCCGAACAGGGGTAGAACACGGGGTTTGGGGTGTTTTCTTAGGTTTAGGTGCATATTCTTTGTCGTTGGTACTTGGATGGATGTGCCACCCTTCGTGGTGGTTATTTATATATGATTTATGATGTGTGCTAACATGTATTCACGCTTCCGCGACGTAGGAGCCCCATTGAAGTGGGCGAATGACCCCTTCAGTGTCCTTCTTTGGGCATCATATTATAGATGGCCCGAAATAGACGAGGGAGCCGCTCATGGCGAGTTGGTCGCCATGGGGGGAAAGTCCTCGATGTATACGTCCAGGGGTCGATATATGTTCGAGGAGCGTCCGCAAAGGGTGGTATGAGCCATGATTTTGGTTGACCAGGAATCATAGCACCACCAAATCTTTAACCCGTTAGTTCGGTAGTTGAGTGGGAGTTTAGGCTAGTTGGACCGCTTAACTTTTTGGTCATTTAATTTTTGTGTTAGGTGGATGTAATAAATTGTGAGTTTTAGGAAGTTTAGGGCGATTTTGAGGGAAAAAAGTTGTGGCGGGAGGACCCAAGTTTGGAAGGGCTATAACTTTTATAGGTAGTTCGGATGAAGGCTAAAAACGGCTCCAATGGATGGGCACCTCCCAAATACCCTAAGGGGGCGCGTCTCCGAGGCAAAACGGACAACAGGCCGAAAAACAAAAGGCGCCGGCGTATCCAGGGGGTGTTTTTTTGAAAATAAAACGCGATATAAGCACGCCGTCAGGCATTATACGGTCCGCCGTATAAAAATACGCGTCCGTTTTTTTTTTAAAAAAAAATAATTTTTTCCATTTTCGCCCACGTTTTGAACCCGTGACCTCCCACTTCCAACCCAACACTCTTTCCATCTTGCCAACTATCTTTATATAGTATATACATGTTCTATTACTTTGTTATACATATCTAATATTCTGTTTTGTCCAGTTAGTAGTTCTTTGAAGAAAAAGGTGCATCATGGGATTGAACCCCTGACCTTCTGCACCCAAGCCAACACCTTTACCAATAAGCCAACTTCTTTCTTGAAGTGATATAATGCTTTTTCTAATATTTATAGTGCATCTATTCCATATCTAAATTAGAGGCATGCTTTTGGTAAACCCACATTGTGGAGGCAACAACTCCGCCGAAGCAAGCTCTTCCGCCATAGCCGCCGGAGCAAGCTCTTCCGCCATAGCCGCCGGAGCAAGCTCTTTCGCCATAGCCGTCGAAGCAAGCTCTTTCTCCATAGCCGCCGGAGTAAGCACTCTTCCTGTAGCTACGGGAGTCGACCTCTCTCTGCCATAGTCAACCGGATAACTGTTAACCATATATAAAGCTAGTATCTCCTAGGAATAAACCGACCAAATGACACAACGTAATCTAGCAAGTCCGGCCAACTTGTTATGATAACATCAACTCACTTGGTGGGACTAATTCTGGAATTTAATTAACGACAGAGCAACTCTCTAGAATAGCAGCATGTGTCATATCCTTGGATATTCTTTAGGCGACGATAATAATGTCCAGTTATCGGCGTTCCTCGACCTATAACTTTAATTATTTGTTTCCCTTTGATAGATGCCTTGATAACACAATTTCTTCGGGCCTTGCCATCATTTAATCTATACTACATTCATATGCTTTATATTAGACCTTATTCGACGTTATATAAGTAATGTTTTATAGACATATTTATAATTAACGTTGTCTCTCTCTAGTGTCTAAACCTTGACCCGTTTCATTTCCCAAAGAAAGGATTTCTTTTCGCCCAACCAACTAGGGACTGCCATGCAGCACCCCTCCAGACCATTGGTAGCTTTAATCCTACCACCCCTCACTTCTTCTTCTCAATGCTCGTGTTCTTTTTATGGACTATTTTCCCAGACCACGGTACAAACTCTGTAATACGTAGTGAGTGCCTGTGTTAGAACCCCCATAATAATGTCAACACTTTGTGCCAAACTTCACCGTCTATATGGATGTGATTAATTATCTGTGCCACACGCCTGTCAAAGTGACAACCGTCTACCCTCTTTTGGAATGTTCTCCCGTACATTCCAATGCCACCCAACCGTTGTTGATTACTCACCTCCTTCTAGGGTACCTAGATAAGGTCCGAGCGAAATGTTTCCAACCATTATTTTAAATGCCTAGACGTCTTTAAGTCTGCAAATGAATCTACAGATTCCAGGGGATTACGTGAATATCCCAAAGGACAGTACCACCCAAAGACCCCTCAAGATAGGCCTCCTCTATTCAAAGATCTTGTGTTCAAGTCCCTGGGGGTCCGTCATATGTCCTCATGGACGCTGCCAATATGGCATGATGTATAAATGCTATCTATCTATCTATCTATCTATTTAAAAAAAAAAAAAAGGGTCCTTGGTGAACTCAATTCACCATGTTGTCCGAAGACATGGACGTCTTCTTCCCTAAGCCATGCACCAAATCTTTAAGGAGTTTTTCAGCTCTCGCTACCTTCCAAGCCGCAAGTCTACCTTTGCATATTAGCAATGACCACCCTTCATGTTAGATAGTAACCTTTCTATCCAGATTGCTAAATATTATGCATCAGGGTCCTTTATTTCGTCAATATGTTTTCTAAGTCTATGATCGATTTTCAGTAGTCCGACCCTTACGCCTGCCACAGCTACATATTTCCCTCTTTGATTGTGACCCTTACTCAGTAGAGTCACCAATCCCCATTACTCCTTTATGTATTTATTAACCGTCTTGTGGCTTCTAAGCCGCCATTATATGCTCCCTATATTGTTAACCCACCTATCATTGGGGATTATGATTCAACATTGTCCTACATCCCCGAAATGTTAGTCATTACATTTTCTCGTCATGATGCTATAACGTTGTTCGGCATTCCAAATAACTTGGCATCCTCATCTAAGCCATAGTCATGGCCTAAGAGCGGGTGAGCCTTCTCGTAAGTTACCACAGGTCATCAAGGTGCTTGCCTTGTATTTAGTGAGCCTTTCTACAATTACCTACGCTTAATATAACCCGGCTTGTATCAATGCTCGAGTCCCGTATATGTTAACCTGCCCCCATGTAACCCATGGCGTCACCTATGCCCGATCGGGTATGGATCATGTGGGAAAACTAGTCTTAGGTGTCTATGCAAGACACATTCGAACATTTAGCAGGTAACTGCTATTCGCTACTTATCCTGGAATTGTACTATTGTACTACTCAACCCCACTACCTTAAGCTTTATTCCATTGGCCGTTGACATTTATTTCAAGTGCCAACTACTACACCATATCCTAGCATGCAACGGGTTGACGGTCCTTTGCACATTTCGAACGTATCTCCAGATCCTTCATCAGTAACTTTAGGATACGCTCGTCTTTCCCTCCTGGTGTCGCCACCTAGATTACCTTCCTAAGATGTTTATCGTATGTGTACATGGTATGTACATAATAAACATATCTCCACATCCCACAATGCTAGAGCTCTGCTCTAACTTAGCTAAACTATAACCGTGGTAGTTCTTTCAAACAAACCTATTGCCTATGTACCTTTAGTATGTGGCTGAGCCACCGACTCCCCAACTGGGCAGTGGCCAACTCTATGTTAGAAATCTATATGCTGCCTACATTTTTTATAGGATCCCCAGCTACTTTAACCATCCCTTTAGTGCCTTATGGTCTTCCAGTCGTGTATATACACTATCATACCACCCATGGGATTATGCTATAATTCCAAAGGTTTACTACCCCAGATGAGGAGCTTTTCTAAAGGCTTCTTTCGCTAAGGATCCTTTGTGTTCCATACCACCCATGCTTAGTTACACGTAACCTAATTTTCTTAAGTTATCAGGTGGACTTCAGCTTTTGATCAGCTTCGAATGCTGCTGTCTTTGACTCCCTCATAATGAAGTGGAGGCACTAAAACCTCCTGGTCTTCTAATAGGAAAACCCAATGTTTCAATCTTCGTTAGTAACCGCCATATGATTATCCAATTCCTTACCCTCTTAAGAGTTTCAAAGTCAGAATCTCTAACGGGTCTATGCCTCAAGGCAACGGATCCTCCACCTTCTACTTCAGTACCTGCAATTGTTCCTCGCGAGTAGCGTAACTCTTAAGATATATGGACTACTAGTCTATATAATCTCACTCCTTGTAATCTACACACCTCGTCTTGATTTTTATCGGGACTTGGATTGCTATGTATTGCCCTCTTCTCGGTTATCCCTAAAAGTATAATCGTCAAAGTCATCGTACTCCTTCTTTTCTTCCATCAGGGGGATGCGATATTTTATACATCTTCTTATTTTCCAAAACCGCATAAATGCTCTCAGCTTATTACAATGAAGTAACTCGCTGGTATCTAGAACCTTTGAGTAGCTAAGCTCTCATTAGCGGTTATTCCAACACTGTTCCAACCATCCTCGGGATGTTTTTGAATGTAACATCACCGTATATGCTAGACTTACTCTAGCTATTCTCACTGATTTAAACTCTTTTCATCTCCCTTAGTACGACGTATCTAAGATAGTCAACTTCAACCATTGGGATAAATATTTGATACTACTAAATCCTTCCTACATCCAGGACCGCTACGTTGTTATTATATGATATAGTAACATGTGTGCACCAACCCTAAGTCTAGACTCCTATGTAACTTGTTGACATAGGCATCTAGCTATATTCATACTTGCGGCCAACTTATTTCCCCAACTCGGTTATCTAGTACCATATACATGTTGTGGTTTCGACACCACTAACCTTACTTTGCCTTCGTCCTAAAGCTCTAGTCATAACTTCCACAGGGGCAAATGCCAACCTAAGTTCCTTGTGGACATGTTTCATCTCTAGTATAACAACTCTTATCTTCATTACGTCCCTATTTATATGGAATGTGAACTAAAAGTTCTAGTATATATCCTATCTTCTTTTAGTTATGTTTTACTATTAAATGGTCCTAGTACACATATATCAACGTGGAGTTACTCCTCGGGATACACACACGATACCAAGTCCAGAACACATCCTCCTTGGTGAGATGTTCATTGGGCGCCTACCTTGTTCATACTCCAGACTTTGGTACATTCAACGTGTCATTACAAACTCTTTATATTTGAAACGTTGTTTCCAACAACTTTCAAACACCTCTTGTCTCCCACTTGTCGTGTGGGTACATTACTTGCCTTCCTAATGTATCATGAGTTGAAGGTCAACTTCCCTTCATAATCTAGCTTCACTAAAGATCCAACATACCTTGCACCTTTTCGATACTTGCGCCTGTTCCTACCAATTGTCGTCTTCTCTTGACCTTATGTAGAAACTACGTTCCACACTATCCTCCAGTCTGTTATACGGCATCTCGATGCTCCCAGCAGACATAACATGTGTCCGTTTCCTTAATTTATACCATGTATAATGGTCATGCATTTGACCAATGTCATTAAGCGTATCCACGTGGTTACGTGGTCTTCTTAGTCCTCTATACTCTTGCATCTTTCATGCCTCAGGAACACAATGTATATGTAATTTTATAATCCATAGCTTATGGATCGATATCCTCATACACCATGACCTTCAAGGTCCCATGGGAGGGTGATTTAATATATATTTATTTATTCTCCGCCATTCCGCAATCATACCTTGATTCAAGTAGCAATAGTTATAAAGTGTCGGACATGATATACCTTCACCACCATTGTCAAAACCTACACTTCTAAAGTGATCTTCCTTTCATGAGCTGGGTACTTGTAACCCAGTTTCCACCTTAGCATAGTACCTCCTTAACATGGTCTATAGTAGATAATCATAAACCACTTCTCCATCAGATATATGGTGCTATCCAGTCTCCTTCTACATTGAATAGCAATCTAGATCCGCATAATAACTCAATCCTCGTAATTATTAGGTCCAGTATTTCACTTAGATACCAAACATCGTCATACCAATTTTCTCGAGTATCCATCCAAAATAGGGATATCTTAACACTCCTTATTCCCAACATTCAGCACTTCTACTTCGAGTATGAGCCCGGGACCTCCTCAGTCATCACCATCTAACAAATTTCGTATGCACTGGGCATGGTTTCGATGCTTCTGCCATGGACACCATCGTCACAACTGACCTTCTGTAATACAGGACGATTGCATAACCATAGCACTGCCGAAAAGCAACTGGGGCGGTACCAATTACGTCGAATATATATGTCAGCTGTACCTGTGCCCTCTAAATATAGCGATTAATCGTATGTGTGATAAGTTTACAAAAAAATAGCAATAGGATAAATAAGTAATTCAAATGTAAGGATATCGGGACGCCCGTAAATCTATAAACATAACCAATGAATTAATATGTGTCCTCATCGATTTGTAATCTATGCTAAAGATAGAGTGTGAGTGTGGAAAGATTAAAGATAATCGAAAAGGAGCGAGCTATTTAAACACATAATCAAATATAATAGAAGTAGATAAATATGTATGTCTTACACAAACTTCGAGGGAATAACGGACTTGGATTAGGTTATAGCAAGGTTATGAATAATAAGTCATGAACAACGTCGTCTGCGTACTTAATATTAAAGTATATAGGTAAGACCTATCGATACAAGATAATATATAGTTGTATTAGGATAAGTATAAACTCATCAAGGACCTATTAAATAATCGAGGATAGGAACATACGAGTTCTTAAAAACTCCGTAACAAAAATAGGAAAACAAAAAATTTGCTACAAAATTAAAGTAGGGATGGCTGTAATGAAATGAATTACAAAGTGAAGCGAGAATATAATACACCTACACACACAAGTTAATATCCTTAGAATGACTTTCTACTAAAACAAGGCGAGGTTAATAACTCAGATTATAATATAACAACAAATAGCGATTCTTTATATCTATACCTATCTTTAATATATAATGGATTTACTGTATGTATAGAAGGAACGATTTCTAAAATAGATAGACTGTGAACTCGCCACCACGAATGAAACAGTGAGACTGTTCACTTTTGACAGTCCTAACCGATGATCATGTCTGATCCATGCCTCTACCACTTATATCCCAAAGTTATAAATTGCACATTACAAGTCATTTCAAACTTGATCACTTTGAACATGACAACGTCTGTGTGACTTATAATCCCACGCTATCTCTTTAAGGAGGGGAGACTTCCTTCCAATGTATGATGTGTTGCCCTGCACTAAGAGTAATCTTGATGCTGAGGACAACATCATTTTTAAGGTGGGGAGAATGTGACGTTCCACATATTTATACGCATATTTAAGTATAAATATGTGACACGTCACTATGAATAATTAATGGCACATTAATTATTCATAAGCTAAGGTTAGCTATGTTAATAATTAAATTATAAAGGTGGAAACCTAACCAAAACCCTAATTCGAATTTAGGGCTTATCCTAATATTAAAAAGGGCTAAAATACCAAATTAGTTAATTAGTGACATGCCACCTGGCCCAAATCGATTGGGCAAGGCGGGGGTTTCCATTTTGGACACCCAAATTAGGGCTTTGTGCCCCAATTGAATTTAGGAGCAAATGGAGATGGAGGAGGTGAGGTGATGGGCGCCTGTGCTGCTTGGAGATGGAGGAGGAGATGTTGCCCAACCCCGAGATGTTGTTCGACATTTCCAGCTAGAAGGATGGCGACGGAGGGATAGTGGAGCTAGCTATGGTTCCGGTTAGTACATAGTTAGCTTAGTTGTGATTCTAGTAGGCTAGCCTCTGTCGAGGTCTCTTTGCTTGTCTCGATGATGACTAACCCTTGTTTGATAGTTAGAACTGTACTCAACTATTGATTATGCTTTGTGATGGATGGATGGATGTATCCTTGGTAGTATCTCTGTTAGTTCTTCCAGAAAGCAGGGATTACGGGGGGTAGAGACCTCTGAGCCCATGTATTGTAGTATGCTCCTAGATATAGCCCCGTGATTATTCCCACTATATGCGGCTGTGCACAAGAGCCCACCGGGTCATAGATGCTATGGGGCTTAGCACCGGACAAGGAACACCTGGTGGTGAAGTGGAGGTGGGGTCTTACCGAACATAAAAGGCTCCCTGGGACTCCTATAGCGAGCTAGACCCGATAAGCCTGGTCCAATGAGGGCGGGTATGGGTCGACCTCCACGGTGTAGAGGTGTGACCCGTGATGGGGCACCTTGCACTTTGAGTAGATTTAGGGCTTGGTAAGTCGGGTATGGATGCGGGGTCGCTGATGCAAGACGTATTCTCTAGCTCGCCCATGGAGCCACTGTGATTCGAAGGGACGCCGACCTGCCTCATCTGACCGACTTCATGAACCCGGAGTAGGCTCAGCGAGGTGATGCCTCGAGCCTGCGTCTCCTGGCTATAGCGGCGGCATAGCGTGAATTGACCCATCCGCAAAGTGTGCACATGAGGGGCGGATGGAGTGGACAACCCTAGCCAATGTTCTATGCCCGATAACGCCAGTTATACCTCTGTCGCCGATCTCTTGAGGCGAGCCGTCGATCCATCCTCATCGGAGTCCGAACCGGGGTAGAACCTGGGGTTTGGGGTGTTTTCTTAGGTTTAGGTGCATATTCTTTGTCGTTGGTACTTGGATGGATGTGCCACCCTTCGTGGTGGTTATTTATATATGATTTATGATGTGTGCTAACATGTATTCACGCTTCCGCGACGTAGGAGCCCCATTGAAGGCGTGGGCCGAATGACCCCTTCGTGTCCTTCTTTCGGGCATCATATTATAGATGGCCCGAAATAGACGGAGGGCCCTGCTCATGGCGAGTTGGTCGCCATGGGAGGGGAAAGTCCCCGTATGTATACGTCCGAGGGTCGTATATGTTCAGGGAGCGTCACACCAGATAATCATAAACCATCCTTTCCATTATGCAGATTTCTCTGCCATTGCAAGCAAGAAGAGCATTTGGGAAATCCTTGGCCCTGCAAGAAATAAGAAATTCCGACCATGTTGGCAAATCCCCGGCCCTGCAAGAAATTCCTAGCCATAAGCTATGGGGGCAAAAAAAAAAAAAACCTGGATGGAAGAGAAATCTGGGCGCCCGTATATCGAGTCCGGGATCCGGTGTTTCCGGACATTTTGCCCCTGGTGTTTACGGGCGTCGGAAACACCCCCATGCATGCCCATCCGCCGATCCATGCATGCATCGATGCCCGTGGGCGCCCGAGGATCCATGCATCCGGCCATCTTCAACCGCAAGGCCCGAAAGCAGCAGCGTTTTTGTCAAAACACCACTGATGTTTTTGAAGGCAGTTGGATAGTTGGACGTGACACTTTTTTTGACTTGTAACTGTGGCAGTGTCCCCTGTACTTGTTTGTACAGGTGCATTTAATGAATATGGTGGTGGTATTCCCATCCCAAGGTTGGTGGGGTGTTTACCGCCCAATTCAAACGGAATTGGGGGTCCATTCGCTTCGGCGAATTGGGGAACCACGTAAACCGATCTGGCGGGAACTGTTGAATGATCCATTGGAACGTCGGGGTTCGGGGCAGGCATGGAGGCAGAGGATAATGGCGTCCAGGTAGAGCAGGTAAGGTTATATACAAGGTTGACATTGGGTTTAGTTTTAGCAATTGTGCCAAATCTTTGTAACTTAGTAATTTTTGTCTTCGGACTCTTTTGCATCTCGGTTCAAGATCCCCCATCGGTGTATTTTTCGAGGATCGCAATTGCAATGGGAGATAGAGCAGCATTCTGTTGTGCAAGTAACCTACCCTGGACAGCAAACTATTCCAGTGCATGCATGCTATATCCCCACAAACAGGGTGCAAGATTTCGTGGAAGGGGAGCAGAATTTGCCAGGGTGCAACACCAACTTCGGGAAGCGTGGATCTCAGGCGAGAAGAGGGACACGCCAAGAAAAGAGTCGACCAAAATGCCCACCTTAAAATAACCAAGTAAGTGAATTGATTTGTCATTTAGTTTCATTTGGATTCATGGAATTTCAAGTGAAGTGAACCAGGAACTGTTATTTCTCAGCTGTAACTTAGCTTTATTCTTGAGATTTATTGCTCGGGTTTGTAAATCGAACAACTACTTCTCAATTGTAGCTCTTGGTGCAGCTATGGCCTGAAGATTATCGTGCGTTCGTTCGGGGAGGTCAAAAGATAAAACAACCCGAGCTCTAATTCTTTGAAGAAAAGAAGAAGAATCCTTCCTACTCAAGGAGACAGAGGTATGGAATGAGTATTCAGCGAGGTTGCAGGTGCCACTTTCCGGTGAAGCAGTTGTATTTGAGGCCTGAGATATGTAAAATTACATACTATGAGATGAGGCACATTGATAATGAAGAGAAAGTCTGCCATGGATTTGAGGATCCTCAATGTGCAAGAACAAGGCATGATGTAGCTCCATGGCTATCAAAGAGTAAGAAGGCTTGGGCCTACCAGCAGGTTGCTCCATAACCACACTCCCCAAGAGGTTTTCCAAGTCAACACGAGGAACAATGGGAGATAGAAAAGAGGATGGATCCCAATGCCCCCAAGAACAGAGATGCATTCTTAGCCATGGATGATTTATATAATTTGTCCATAAAGTCTGGTCACGACACGTGGATGCCGCACAAGAATGTGGGCCACAAGTGTTAGGATGTGGGTTGATTTACATCCGAATATGTGTTCATGTATGGGAGGGAGTCCCTTTCACATTGGGCATCATCACACCGTTCCAAATGAAGATCTGTTAGAGCATGGAAGGTGGAATCTTTCAGAGCCTTGGATTCAACCTTCAAGACCAATGACCACTTTACTCTGACCTTTATACCTTGCTAGTTTATGACACGCATGGAAATGGTGTCCCTGTTGTGGGTTCTATCCTCTAGTGCCACCGAGGAGGACATCCATCCTTGGCTGATTGCAATGAAGAACCGCATACATAGGGAAGACCCAACTTGGGAACCTGCATGCTTCATTGTAGATGATGCACAGGCTGAGATCAATGCCTTGAAGGATGTTTGGCCCGAAACACCAATTCAGTTGTGTATTTGGCATGTTCGAAAGGGGGGGAATGTTTAAGGAGCTCGGTCGTATTATGTATGACACTAAAGTAGATATTGACCCAAGAAGGACTAGTGATTATGTGGAAGCATGCACCAAAGAGGCCAAGAAGTTGTTGGAAGAATTCAAGGAAAAGTACAAGATGTGGAAGAGGGTTGTGAGGTATATGAATAGAGTTTGGACCAATAACATCACACATTGGATAATTGCCACAAGGATGTATCCACACGCTAATCAAGAGACTAATGCTGGTATAGAATCCTACCATTCGCACATGAAGAGGAGATTAGGGGTATCCAAGCATGCCTTGAGAGGAAGGAGAATAGATTGGCTCATTTACATGCTTACAGGTACATTACAAACTCACTTGTCCTTTGATAGGTTCATGAAGGATTCGGGTTTTAAAACCAACAAGAGACAGAAGCACATAGTTGAGACTGCCATCATAGGTGCTCGAGAAATTCCAGATGTATCTGTTAGATGGCTGAACTTCAAGGAGGGGAGAGCCGAGGTGTGGAGTCAAAACATGGACAACTGGGATGATAACCGAGAGGCTTTGCCTTACTTAGTGGAGGTTGCACATGAACATTGGTCATCATGTGATTGTCCATGGGGTTTGAAAGGGAATATGTGCAAGCATCAAGTTAAGGTGATCAGAATGATGTCCAAGTACAAAGAGGAAGACATTCTAAGGTTTTGTGGTACTCTACATGGTTCTCGGTGGCGGGCTGTCAATCTAAGGTCCTTTGCCGAGGCATATGATGACACCATGCCTTCTTGGGAAGAGGGGCCATGCACAGGAGTTGCATCCGATGATGAAGAATTGGATTGTAAAATTGGGGCTGGTTTGAGTGAAAACCCCAAGGTGTTACAGAGCATAGAGGAGACAATGGCAGGTCTCAAGGAGACCATTGCTAGGAGCCCCCAGGTATGGAATCAAGCTAGGTTCCTTTTAGCTGAACTTAGCAATAAGCTGGCAAGGCTAAGTGAAAGTAGAAATGTCAATTTCATGGCACCGAGTCTAGCCATGGTACAAGACTTCAATGGGAACACCATTGCTAGACCAGTACCTTTCGTGGAGAGCCACAAGAAGAGGAAGAAGAGGAGTTCACTTAGCGTTTTCTCGAAGGAATGCGAAGATCATATCACACGATGTGAAGGTATTGCAATAATTCTAACACTCTCTTTGAAATTATTTCCTCTACTTGCGGATAGTAATGTTAAGTGGTAAATGCCATGTTGCTCTTAGGTGATGGTGGAGGCAATGCCAAGGGGGTCTGATCATGGATGCTGCAGTTAGCATAAAGGGGTACATTGCTTGAATATTGCACTATTAAGATCATTAGTCATACGTGTGCTCCATCTTTCGATGACTTCTGATAATTTGAAAGATATACTGTAGTTGCTCCTTTTGGATACATATGGATACATATGGATTTTCAATCCAATCTTGCTGTTAAGTAAATTATGTTCAGTAACCATGTTTATGTCCAGAAACACCAAGACTTGGCCAGAAACACCACTGGCTAGGCCAGAAACACCATTGACTCGGCCAGAAACACCACCCTTTTGGCCAGAAACACCACTGGCTAGGCTAGAAACACCACTCAATTGGCCAGAAACACCACTTATTTGGCCAGAAACACCACTGGCTTGGCTAGAAACATCACTCAATTGGCCGTAAACACCAGCGCTTGGCTAGAAACACCATTGACCCGGCCGGAAACACCACTCAATTGGCCAGAAACACCGCCAGAATGGCCAGAAACACCACTACCTTAAACAACCCTGCAATGTTTTGCATGTTGTGCTCTTGTGGCCAGAAACACCAAGGATGTGGCACTCATATTCCTACAAGGGGTTGCACTCACTTGTTGAAAGTTGATATTCAAGTTTTTAGATATTGTATTGCAACCACTCTTCTCAATGTTTTAGATATTGTATCCATTTAGAGGTCTCAATGTTCTAGGTATTGTATTCCAATTATCCTTCTCAATGTTCTAGGTATTGTATTCCAATTGGAGGTTGCATGTGCTCACAACACTTGCCCAGAAACACCACTCAATTGGCCAGAAACACCACTTATTTGGCCAGAAACACCACTGGCTTGGCTAGAAACATCACTCAATTTGGCCAGAAACACCACTGAAATTGGCCAGAAACACCACCTAAATGGCCAGAAACACCATCCAAATGGCCAGAAACACCACTACCTTAAACACCACTCAGTGTTTTACATGTTGTACTCTTGTGGCCAGAAACACCATGGATGTGGCTTGAAACACCTCTTTTCTGGCCAAAAACACCATTAACTTGGCCAGAAACACCACCTAAAAGGCCAGAAACATCAAGAATATGGCCAAAAACACCACTAACTTGGCCAGAAACACCAAGATGTCTGGCAAAAATAGCAGGTGTTTCTGGTCATATACTTGGTGTTTCTGGTCAAAGAGACACCATCCATAACAGTTGCAGAATGTTGTACAAGTCTTCTGTGACATAGTTATGCAATAACTTATGCTGTAAATCATGGAATAACTACAAAATCTGCTACCATGTTCCAGCCAATCAAGAGTTTAGAAGCCAACACTGTTCAAGAGTTTAAAAGCAAAAGAAAAACATAACATTTCTTAGATTGTCTTGGGTGGCTTTTGGCTGCGCACCGCGGCTTCATGTAGCGCCCAAAGACATCTTTGCTAAATGTGTCTCTGCAGTTTGCCACATCAATCTTGTCAAACCAGTCCTTAGTCACCTGCATTTCAGCTTGTTAGTGTGATTGCACAGTAGTATCTTCACACAACCAATACCCTCACCTCGACAGGCAGCAGCTGGAAATCCTTGAGAATGAAATCTCGTATAAAGCACCTTGCATACAGTAATGTGTACACTCCACAGTCTGAACCATTTTGCTGCTGTGGACCGCGCATTTCAATTGCTTGAATGTCAGCCTTTGCCAAGTGATCTTGCAGCCTTTGCTTTTTAACCGAAGACCAAACACAACCTTGAAATAAACAAACATGCCTATTTTTCTTATTGCTGTAATAACACCTGCGTTCCCAAGCCGCTTCATCGATCTCGGAATCCTCCTTTGAGTAAGCAGCAACTACCTTGGCATCCTGAGGTGCTCCACGCGGTGGGCTTCCCATATCTATCCTTTTTTGCTTCTTAATCTCTCTCAAAGACTTTGTTTGAATAGTATTTGCCTGCTGCCCCGGTTGTTTTTTTAAGGCCCTGGCTCTCATTTGCAGCAAAAGTTCCTCTGGAGATGGCTCGGCTGACCCTGCTCCCTCGGCTGAGCCCGCTCCCTCGGGTGACTTCGCTTCATCGGGAAGCTTCCCGAGTTTGTAATACCGGTCCGAGCTCTCATCAAGCTCGCGTTTTCTTCGGGAAGCTGTCATTGGGGCAGCCCCATCTCGGCATCAAGGCGTCAAGGAAAGGAAGGCCGCCATGTTAAGTTAAGCTAAACGAACCTGCCACACTTTTTTTTTTTCGGACCTGCGCCAAACGAACCTGCGCCAAACAGGTGTGCTTTTCCTGTTTTTTCGGATGTGCTTTTGGTTGGGTCTGTGCTTTCCTATTTCGACCAAGCCATACCTGCCCCAAATTTTTTTTGAAAATGTGCTTTTCGTTTCGACCAAGATACTTTTCTGACAGGAACATTCTATTTCGAACCATTAGATTTGCCCTGAAATTTAAAAATCTTGTGATGATTGATGTCGCACCATTGACACTGATGTTTAAAGAATATTTAGTTTCGACCCACTTCAAGTGCATTTAATACTAGTACTCCCTTCCGAACAAAATTACCCATGGTTATGGTTAGAAACACCCAGCCAGAAACACCATAACACTGGCTAGAAACACCTTACCCTTAGTCAACACATTATGAAATCATCATTTCCATTCGAGATTTGAAAGTTACAATTCAATATTATATACATTTTCAGGTTGTCCCTCAGGCCTTCCCCATGCTAGTGGCCAGAAACACCATTCCTCTGGCCAGAAACACCATGCCTCTGGCCAGAAACACCATGCCTCTGGCCAGAAACACCATGCTTGTGGCCAGACACACCATGTCTCGGGCCAGAAACACCATCCTTGTGGCAAGAAAACCATGTCCTTGTGGCCAGAGTTGCAATTCAATGTTTTAGATATTGTGTTCCAATGTTCTTAGCATTATTAGGTTATCATTTCCAATTGAGATTTATGATTAATAATTGGTTGCAATCGGGATCTTGTGAATTGCAACTCAATGTTTTAGATATTATGTTCCAATTACATGTCTCAAGATGTAAAACCCCGCAACTCCATGTTGGGTTGCAAATTTGGCCTTCACAATATTTATCTACACTATGTCAATGGGATGGCTCTATAACATTTGTATCCTGTGGCCAGAAAGGCTTAGCCCATGACCAGAAACACCTATGGCCAGAAATACCAGGTATTGTCCTGAAACACCTACCACATTAGCATGGCCAGAAAAACCATACCCACACTACCGGATTTGCTCACGCCTGTGGGGAATGCAATCCCGTTTGAATTTGGAGGGGTACAATCATAACCCTGAATTTAATGCACCTGGCAACCTCAAACGAACCTACGATGCTGCCCGGTCCAAAAAGTGCCTTCAAAAACATCAGTGGTGTTTCTGGACAAAAGACCAGTGGTGTTTCTGGACAAAAAACCGCGCGGTTCAGTTGCGCGGTTGAAGATGGCCGGGATGCATGGATCCTCGGGCGTCCTGGGCATCGATGCATGCATGGACTGGCGGATGGGCATGCATGGGGTGTTTCTGGACGTCCAGAAACACCAGGGGCAAAATGTCCGGAAACACCGGATCCCGGACTCGATATACGGGCGCCCGAGAAATCTAGGCAAGGCCACCAGAAACTTATGGCTGAGCCTTGCAAAAGAAGACCACGTTTAGCTCTGGCAGCGAAGAACGCAGCCAATCTGCCAAATCCGTCCAATCTGCTCCTTTAGAAATCGGCCGCTGGGAAGAGATTCTGACGATTTGACAAAGAAGAGGCTGTGGGGCGACGATTCTTCCTGATTCTCATGGCCGGAACAAAGGATTTTGAAGCAGAAGGATGGATCCAAAAAAAATTTAACTACAGCAAAGAAGGGGAGGAAGATGCGAATCCCTAACAGATTTGAAATAAAGAAGGGAAGTTTCTGCAAATTTGTGCACATCATAGACATAGCCATCGATACCTTCTGATCGGCCATGACCTGACAGATCCGCGGTAAAGGCGCCATAGCCCCATTGCGCCATTAATACCGCCAAGCTCTGAAATAGCCATCCTGCCTGCATCGCTGCCGTAGCCATGAGTAAGGCAAACTATGGCTTTTGGAGATCGGTTCAAGGGAAGAAAAGACTGAGTAAAGATCTTTCCGTTTGGAGTATCAAAAATACTGCAAAAAATGCTCGATGTCCTGTGGCGAATAGAACTCTTCTTCCGGCATGTCGCCCCAATAATTTGCAGGTTTGCTCTGCTCCGTCATAGCAATCTGCTGCGAAACCTAAAACCTAAAATCTGGATCTCAAGTTGCATCAAAATGCTGAACTTGAGATCCAGATCCCCATATCCCCATAAATGCCGATGCAATCCCCTGCCATAAATGCTTAATCGCCATCATTGTAATCACAGATCAGCTCAGACTCCTCCGAGCCATATCTCCTCGACACTCTGCCATAAATGCCTAATCTGCCATAAATGCCTAAATCGCAACGTGTCGTGCCACTGTAATTTTTAAGGAAGAAATTACATGCGAACAGAAAATGAAACTGCTTTACTATAGGAAGGATGGTTATCAATGCTATAGCTTTCTTGTCAAAGTTGGTTTGATATATGAGATAGTTTTGTGCATATTGTATTGGTTTGTTAAATCTATTAATGGTTTTGAAACTACTCTTGAACCGTGATATGGTTTAAATGCTATGGATGTATCCTTTTTTTCTTCAAACCTCTATTTGCTTTGTTTACATCTCCTACCACTAGAAATCCTTCAAACAAGGGTTTATATGATACCAGATTTGGTCTACATCTATTATTTGGCATTTCCTTGAAGTCACAATTGATATTTCCAACTCTACATAATTCAGCAATAACCACGTTGTGGGTGAAATCAGGGGTAGCATAAGATATCATTTCCAAGAATCATGCATGCTTGAGCAGCCTCACCATCAAGGCAAGGTGCTTTGATCAGAACACTATATGTAACAACATTAGGTTCACATTCAACGTTCTTTCATAACCTCCAACAGACGGATGGCCTCACTGACTTCACTAGACTTAGCAAGGGATCAATGAGGATCGTATAAGTAACATTACTTGGTAATCATGTTACATACATCATCAAGGTCAATTCTACTTTCTTTGAAATTATTGCATGCCTCATCAAGGCTCTCCTAACATGTGCCAACGACTCAACATCATCACATAAGAATCCCCATTGGAAGAGTTCCTTAGGCTGGGTTCACATCTGTCGTCGAGAAGTACCAAATCATGCAAAATGGCTGTCATGGAATATCCGTATGGTCGTCACAATGGCTTGCTATTTGCCGAGCACCATCATAGGCCTTGCTCAATTTACACAGGGAACAACAGGGTACCATCGGAGGCGATGCTACATGTGAACTCAGCCTTAGGGTCGATTTACATATAGAGTCATCTCCATCACCATCGTGCAAAATTGCAAAATAGTCGCCATTTCTGGCCACCATCAAGAACCATCACGAACTTTTCTTCAAGCTCATAGGGCAAAACAGGGCACCGTCCTGACGATGACTTACGTGGAAATCGCCCCCAAACCTTAGAGCCCATCCTACTCGTCCAATTAGCAAATTAGATCAAGACATTTAGAATGGCAAAAATACCCATTTCCCATCTGTTGTTGTTGGACCAAAAAACCGTTGGATTTCTTATGTAGATGACGGGGGCCTGAGACAAGGTTCAATCAGTTCTCTCTCTGACAAGGAAGCAAGTATTGCACAACGTATCTACTTGTCCTCAGTATTCTGGATGCTACTTATGAACCCTATTCTGTAGTTCACAGGACAAGAATCTTTAAAGGTTTGTTCTAAGTTCCTTTCGTTGAACAGGCTAAATTCTGAATTCCTGTTGATCTCAATCGGCAACGCATTTATGTTTAATTTCCTCTGCTTCCTACTGGAAGCAGTGACAACTAATTGATTGAAGTCGAGCAAGCAATGGCCATGATTTGGGGAGACTATAAACGTATTTTATTGCAGCAAAAATATGAAGGAATGGGTTGAGGCTTTTGAAAATTGAAGAAGAACTAAGGGTATTTCTGACAACCAAAACCAACATTTGTGTTTAATGCACCTATTATAACCAAGTCTTGCTAATTATATGTTTGACGATTTTTGTAGATTGTTTGAGCATAATGGCTCTCAAGAAGGAAATGACTCCCAAGAAAGCTTCCATCATTGCCCCGCCGCCATTGGAAGAAGGCCCTTCAGAAGTATAAATTTTATTCCATTAGTAGGGAACTGTCTAATACATCAAGTATGTTCTCACATCCTTCTTAGTTTTTGCTTGCAGGAGAAAATAATGGGAGAGTTACAGGATAAATCAAAATTGCAAGAGTCCGAGCTAAAGCATTTAAAGTAAAGTCTTCATTATAAAATGTTAAGAATCATTAACAAGCAAGAATTTCTTATGGATACAAAACACAGGCATCTTTTAGAGGTACTAGTTAATGGAGAAGGCTGCAATGTTCGCGAGGCAAAAATTCTGGAGTTATTTAAAAAGGCAAGGCCTGCTCTATCATCATATAAATTGTTTCTTTGATCTCAATAAAATGGCAGCTTCAGTACATGCATCCAACTTATATGGTCCAACTTTTTATTTGTCCTTTTAGATTTTCAAGGACCGTGCTCTTTAGAGAGAATATCAGCTTTTTGGAAAGAATATGGATAATTTTAACAACGTCGTGAATTTTCTGTTTTTTACTGCACTAGTTTTTCATATTAATGGTCTCGTAATTTAAAAACAAAACCACATGAATGAAGAATGAAAATATGTAGGTTAACAACATTTTGAAAAACGTTGATATTGTCCAGGCAAGAAAAGTAAATGTAACATTGTTTCCTTCCCTCAGAATCGGTGTTTAAAGTTGGCGTTTGAACATGAAAAGAATGGGAATAACAAATTAAGAACTCAACTGACCGTCCTGCAGCAACAGGTTAGCATATCATTATTAATACTACCTTCAATTGGATACATGTTTTTCTTTGTGATGCACTGAAGATCTCGCCTTATGCACACTCTATTTTCTACCTCCTCACGAAACAAGTTGCTTTTGCTGTTTTCTTTAAGTGATGAAATTGTTAAGTGGAAATATATAGCATTTATTTGAGATTCTCCAAATGCATTCAGCTTCTAAAAGCAAAAAAGAGAGAGGAGGAGTTGAAGTCAGGCAACGCAAATATTGCTGAAAAGTCTGTTAAATCTGCTGAAGCAGCCCAATGGAGGGAGAAGTTTTACCAAGTTAGTCTCTTTGCCTTTTTAATATCTTTCCTGGGATTTTTTTTTTTTATTTTATGCAATTGTCAATCACTAATTTGAAATTTTCTTATAATGCAAATACATTGGAAAAAATTGTTTATCAATATGGCATGCTCTCTTACCATCGGTGATCTCTCTCCCTGTAGTTTTAAGCAAAGATGCAATGATGCAAGGCAAGGGCAATATGACATGTGCTCGTACAAGTAGTTATTCGCCCTGTAGATCAAAGAGAGATTAACTGAGGACAAAGAGGGTACCCCAGAAACAGTCATTTCATGTTATAAGGATGTCTGCCAGCACTTGAGTTTTCATAGGATTGTTCCATGAGCCTTCAATTCCTGCTTGCTTGTGTTCCCTTAGAGGTTGGCTTCACCGCATATGGCAGGATCATCCACCTCACTTCTCAAAGCTTGCTACCTCTATGATGTCCCTCATTTGTGCTCATTTTTGCATTTTTTCCTCCTGTCTTTTGCATTTTCAATGTGAGACATGCCCAAGTTAAAAATGCCATCTGCAATTGCGTTAACCCTTCTAGTAAGAAGCTGAGCAGATAAAGCAATGTGCTATTATGTGGGATACATAATAGCATATGCACATTATGAGGGTACCATGACTGATCATGATGTCATTAAGTTGTTATCTTATAGGACTCTAGTATCCTGCATGACATAATAAAACATCCTTGCCACCTGCTAAGAGATGACATCAGTTCACTGTACCGTGTGAGTGAGAGGCCGCAAAATTTCAATGTGAATATATTCTAGATCTACATGAGTAGTTTGCATATTTTGTTGGTATGTTATAGGACCCATAGTTATCTTAATAACATGATGATAACCCAATCCCTCCCCTCTCCCCAAAGAAAAGAAAGGAAGCCATAAATAACGTCAGTTCGTCTACTCCATAGATGACGACGCCATGTGATGTAATAGCAAACCTGTGATCTGATACTAAACCATGTGATGTGATACCAAACCTTTCCATGTGATTGGAAGCTCAATTTACATGAGCAGTGTCCTACATAAGTTGTTTGTTTTTTTTCAGTGTTGTGAAGTTTTATTATGGAGTTTTGTACTAATTTATATCCGACATGAGTATTTGCTGTGTACCATAGATTGGGATATAGTAATACTTACGAAGCTATAACATCATGTGAGATGTTATTTGATATGTGAATATTATTCATTTGAAGGTCAATCAACTTTGTTCTTTGTTTGTGATAGTCAATAGCATTGGTCAATGGTTTGCGCCTAACAGGATACGTCTTTCTCATGCAGGCAAAACAAAGACTTAGTGAAGTGCAATCAGCTCGCACATGCCTTGAGATAAATGTAACTAAGTTACGAGAAGCCCTTCAACGTGAAGTTGGAGACATACCTCTTTCACAGGTCTTTATTGATCTTACATCAACCATCAATTGGTTCTACTTTTGCATTTGGCATGATTTCAGGAATGTTAAGATTCTCCATATGTTTCTTGCACATCTTTTGTCTTTTGTTAAATGTTTCCTGTTGGCTGTTAAGCATTTTACAAGGTTTTAGAAGAAGGTGGTGAATGGAGAGGTCGCAGCCAGACAATATCTCTGTTGAAGGTACACTCATTAGGCAGGTGCGTTAATGAATCAGTTCAATAATTCTTCTCATATGTGGTGGGTTTAGGATAAAGTGAAAGAATTGAAGGCATTACTGCAAAGATCATCTGTGTCTGATGAGATCCAGCGCACACGTATTGAAGCTTTCCAGGCTGCTAAGCAGGAGGAATTTGACAAGCTGGCAACAGATTTTCTGGTTTGAGGGTCTATCCTTTGAGGGATTTACCGTAACTTTCAGGATAATGAAGTGCTTTTGGTCACCTTGACATCACTTGTTTACAGGCTTTGAGAGAAGAGCTTCGCATTCAGAAAATGAAACTGGACACTATGTCATCAAGAAGAGACTCATTACAAGCCGAGGTACTAAAGCTCTTATATGTTTTTGTTAAAACAAATATGTCAGGGTGCATAGAAGGCCGATTGCTCAATAGTGCTCCAAAGAAGGTGCAGGTGCACTTGGACAGATGTGGATGGAGCGGGCTTGATGGTGTGGAATTTGAAATGGGCACACAAGGCCAGTGGCTCAGAGAGCACTTGGCGTGCAAGCAGGAGACGGGAGATTAGTTTTGTGCATGTTTCATGTACCATGATTGAGTTACTAGAGAGCCAAAGGATGTATCTTATATGCTATATATTCCCTGTCATATTTGTGGCGACGAAAATAGTTTTGTCTTTTTGTCCTGCATATTTTTGTGCACTAGAAACAATAATTTGCTATTAGAAGTTAAAAGGGCGAGTAATAAGTTTGCAGGCCACTTTTTTCTTTCAAACAAGTGGCACATGAATGTGTCTCAACTTTCTAGAACTTTGAAGCCATAACTAAATTCTTGATATTGTTACACACTCCTTTCTCAAGATTGAGCCTATTCGCACACTTACAATTTCTATGGGAGATTGTGCACAATGAGGGATAGGCTGTGGTTTCTAGAGTTGCAAGAATTCAACTAAACCCACTAAAGGTGTCTGAAATGCAATTGTAAGCTTGGTTCCCAGAATAGGGCTAGGGAAAGTATTAGGAAACATAGGCAAAAAAGCAGCAAGAGAAATTAACATCACTAACTTTTTCTTGATGGTGAGGACACTGTTGCCTCTATTACTACAGACATCTATGTACGCTATGGTTTGCCATTATTCTGCTGTAGTAAACTGTGTTTTGAATCCCATAAAATTTACGCTATGTTTGACATTATTCTGCTGTAGAAACTGTGTCCTGCTATCAGACCTATCTCAAAAGCTTGATCAAACAGGATGATCTTTGCTGATAAGCTTAGAAAAATCATTGTTTCTATGGAACGCCAAATTAAGTGACGCAAATCTCGCAGGCTACTAATTAGGGGAATATTTCATGACCTGTTCTTTATCTTATGATAAGGTCTATTGATTAACTTCTATAGATATTCCAGAGGGTACAGGAGCTTGGATTTTGAATCAATAATCGTACATGTATTACATACTTAACGAGGATTGTTTTGTTTCATGTAGATACAAACTGCGAAGGAAAAGATGGCAATGCTTGTGAATAAAAGTGAGACTGATGATCGCTTGATTACTGCTTTACGTTTGGAGGTCGAATCATATAGACAGGTAAAACATAAAAATCGAGCATGGGCTTTGTTATGATTCTCTACTTGGTGTACATAAGTTTTTGTTCCCTGAAGATCACGGGTCCCATACAACTTGGAGAAAGAGTTGGAGGCCCCATCCAGCTTGCAATGTTGGAGAAAGAGCATCAACTTGCTGCAGCGTTTACAGAATTGAAAACACAATGTTATCAACAGGTGTCTTCATACAGCCCATTTACTTTGTTTTACTTGAAATAAGATTCTATATATGTGTGATTTTACAGGAGTTGGAGATTCAAGCACAAGCAGAGTTGATTACTTATTTGCGTTCCGTAGCTGCAAAGCCATTCGAAGAAGGCAAGCATGAATTTGAATATAATTTATGCCGTTTGCTTGAATTGAATGAGGACTACTTTTATGCAGAGGAAAAGGAAAAGGCTGGTTCAGTAGCTAGGACGGACGAGGAGCTAGTAATTGCAACATGATTCTAGGGCAATGCGAAGCTTTGAATAGACCACCTTCTTGTAGTGATCTGCAAACTAAGGAACAATATTTAAACATAGTAGAAACCACTTCTTGTAAGTAATTTATCAAAGAAAATACACTACATATTATCCAATTCTCATATGCTTCGACATATTTGGGAAGTACCCAAATAACCTTTTGCCAAAGTACAAGTTCAAAAAGCAAAGGAAAAAATGAAGGGTTCAAATATAGAAAGCAAAGGAAAAAATGAAGGGTTCAAATATAGAATAGAATAGAATAGAATAGAATAGAATAGAATAGTTTTTTTTAACGTCCACGGAGACCAATAGGTCATGGGAGGGCTAGTACAATCATTACTACTAGGATTAAAAAACCCCTGCCTCGAAAGGTTTTCAAGGGAAAAACCTTTGCAGTAATAGTAATGATGATACTAGACAAGCGGAGATAATGACTACTGAGGGCTCAGTAATTGCTGACGTTTATCTAGAACCTCAAGTATGTATAATGCCAAGTCATGCACAGATGGTGCTCTGAGAAGCACTTATATGGCTACATAGGAGGAACATGCCTAAAATCCTTGACCATATGTTTGGGGTTTAGAATTTATGGATGATATGCTTGGTACATGCTGGATAGTATGTTGATCCCATTTTCTTTTTAACTAAGAGGTTGAAGCACAAGAAGCGTAAGGGGCCTATCTTGTTCTTGCTCCATTAGTTATTAATTGGGCTCCTTGTTCTTGCTCCATTAGTTATTAATTGGGCTCCTTGACAGCTGGATTCAACTCTCGAAATAATATCGGTGGAATAAATAAGATGGGTAATATGAATGTATATAGGATATATGTTCAAAGTTGTAATAGTTTGATGTTGAATCAATTGAAAACATTCATACAATGCATTCATCTTGAGATGGGTAATATGAATGTATATAGGATATATGTTCAAAGTTGTAATAGTTTGATGTTGAACCAATTGAAAACATTCATACAATGCATTCATCTTGTCGTACATGTTTTTGATGTTTCATGAACTTGACTAGGTAATATTTGATGGCATAGTTGGTGTCATAGTTGCTGAGTTACTGAGTGGTTGGGTCATAGTTGCTGAGTTACCCACTAGTATCACTTCGCTTTTGAGAGTTGTAAGTGTATAAACTCTATGGCAAAACGTGTTTACTTCTTTTGTTTCGTTACAAGCAACATTAGTTTATGGACAAATGTCAAGTCATATGAGCAACAAATATCTCTCTTAGGGCATGGCACACCTTTTAAGGCAAACAACGACAATTGAAATATAGAAGTGTATAGGCAACATATATATATGTGGAACTCTTAGCACAGCCATGCTTATCGAAATGACACCAATTCAATTATTTTGTCAATAAGCCAACTTGAAAAGATATGATAATCTAGAAGATTTGATTTTTGTTTCATATATAGTTTTAAATGAAGGTAGTGCATGCCGTTTCCAACCAAGAGGCATGGCAGGAGCATGGAAAAGCACATTAATATAAGATTGAGTTGTGCATTTTCTAATGTAGCAGATGCTACACCTAATGAATTCCATGAACTAACTACGCAATGGCAATGCTTTTGATGTCGAAGACTATAAAGGTGACATCATATATGGCGGAATCATATTATTATCCTATAAGTTGAATGCTGTGTGAGTACTTCTTCCCTTGGAGGATTGAATACTGGACCAATGACCATGACTCTTTCTATAGTGCCCCTAGAAGGAGGTGTTGTGGTGGAAGCTTGTCTTATTGAATAGAACACTATTATCATCTGGGCCATTGAGATAGGCTTACAAGCTCCATGATAAACATGTAATAGTCAAATGGGCCCATAATGGGCTGACGGCGTGGATGGAACGGCTAGTCGACGATGGCTAAGATCTGAGGGCCACGTAAGGATTTCTAGGAAAGGCAAGGGAAGCGCCCTTATGGTAGTATAAAATGGGAGACATGATGGAAGGACAATCTTGTTGTGTGAAGGCATGGGTGTAAGATTATCGTGTATTTTGGGGAGGGAGGATGGGGGGGAGGATTCAGATATGGAGGTAGTTCCGCAACTGCAACATTACTATTGGAATTGGAGACATAAGCTTGGGGCAGAATTGAAGCGCATACAACATCCAGCTTGCACAATCAAGGTGGTCCATAGGAGCGAGGAAGACAAGAGAAGGGCTGCCATTTTCTACCAGCAAGCTGAGACTGAAAGAGTGGCAACTCTAGAGTGGAAGAAGCGTCGCGCCGAGGCTGAGGCCGAAGAAGCACGGACCTCGCCACGGTATGTCCAAGAAGATGAGCAGCAACCTTCTCCTCTTCCTTTTCCTCCTCTTGTGGCCTCCATCAGTAAGGCGGTCGCGCCGTGTCCCCACTGCTTGTTCCACCAGAATTTTAGCTGCAATGAGATTCAAGCTCTTGCTGCAGACCTTCCATCGCCTAAATGGATCAGATGCTTAGTATGCAAGCTTCCTGTTCGTCTTGGACAGGGTTGCAAACACGTGTCTTGCAGGTAACCGTTGGATTCTCCTTTTCTATAATTCCCTTCATGGATGTAGAACATTCTTGTCCTATCTTTTCTACTTTTTCTCATGTTAATTCATTTAATGCAGATCATGTGGCTCCCAATTCTGCTCCATTTGTGGATGGGACTGGCCTATTTGACCATTCCTCCGATTTGCATAAGACCAATGACTTTGATGTACAAAGACTATTACTATATAGATAGGTAGAACATGCTATCCAGAATTCTAAGCTAGGTATTGTTACAACAAGATGGTCGGGCCCCTTTTTTATGGCCCATCTCTTGCTTCCTTTTCTTAGGTGCTTCGTGAGTTCTGGGCTCTTTTTGATGGCCCTAGCTTCATATTTTTTTGGTGGGCCATATTAGTTGTGTGGCCTTTCATAACTCTTCCTTACAAACATGTGCGGTCTCTTTTTGAATGACCACATGTTTGCATGTGTTTGTAATGTATTATACAAATAGTAATATATCATATCATACAAATAACAATATATTATAATGTAATAACCCCTTTTGTCATTTCAATTTCAAAAGATGACCATTTGGATATAGACACAACATCAATACCAATATTCATAGAAACAAATCAATATGCATAAAATGCAATCGTTCATATGCCAATAAGGTAGATTATGAATTTGTATATCATATATTAAATCATCTCGCCTAATTTGAAACTATACACATAGCATATGTTGATCCCCATTTGCAATCAAGTGTAACTGATATACTTTTCTCTCAAACCCTAGGCGCCATGTAGTGCAGCTTTTCGCCGGCAACACAGTTTCTAGCATAACTTTTGATCCAGGACTCCGTTTCAGGTGAGGCTTATTGCGCTGGAAAGCTCTTTCCAGGATCTTTCCGATGGTGTATGGTATGCCCATCTTTGGTTACGTTTTCTGTGTCAAAACAGTCCTGTTCCGGCCGGCTTTGGTAGGGTTTGCAGTATTGGATATTGTGTTTCAGATCTTTTAGATTGAGGCTTCTGCTTTGATTTAAATTTTGTATATAGCCGCTTTGATTTCATTTAGAGAGCTTCACCATGACAGAAAGGGCCAGCAATAAGGAGAGATTTGGTGTAAGGATGGCCGGGAAAAGAAAAAGCCTCCTACTCGGGAATCATTGTTTGCACAGAGGTCCCCCGTCCCACAAGTGCTCGGTCTAGCATCTGAGCTCCATGGTCGTGGGGAAGCTAATTCCGATGTAATAATGGAGTTGCCATCTTCTCTTTTTGGTCCCCAATGCCGCCTCTTCATATCGGCACAAGCAAGGGCTGGTACATTTACCTTCCAAGATCGGGAGGATCTCCAAAGCTCTAGACCGCAAGTTCAGGTGTTTGCCGCCTACACTTCGTGGACTGTGCACGACTCATTCATTCCGAGGGAGGAATGACGGCCACATCTATGATCGTGTCTATTGAGAGATGGACACACTTATTACGATTAATACATGCCTTCGTTCCGCACCCTAAAGCCCGGTATGTGTGCACAAGTGATGCCTCAAGATGCAGACACTAGATACGAATTAATTACCCACGTAAGAAACATTGTGTTGAAGCGAAGTGCGCACATTGGAAAGGGAACATGTTGAGGTGGGCGCATGCACATCTCCACAATCCCAAGGGGACCGTGAGTCGCAGCGTGCGCTAGTAGCCGGGAGCGGGCTACCTCGATCTTCTTCGTTACTAGGAGCCTGAACTTGCGTATTATAGGGGCTGCGAGGCGTAAGATGATGCCCTTTTTCGATATGGATGTCGCTTTGCATTTTTTCACCGATGTCATGCATGTGAAGGCTGGTGGAGTTGTCTCCGCTACTAGGTGGGGAGCGGCAAGATCCGATCGTCCCCCGCCATCTTTTGGTTCGGTTTCAAGACACTCTTAGCCGCTTACATGTTCTTCAAACATGGAAACCATCTCGAGGGACTAGTTTCTCAAGATCTGGGGAGGACCTCTCCCCTCTTCAATTGTGTAACCGTAAGGAGGAGCTCGCAAGGTGAGGGCAGCAACCCTGCGAAAAAGAAATGGGCAAATTAATGTGGGGGAGGCGCAAAGAATTATTCTAGATCAATGGCCTTCCAATCCTTGGACTGGCTATGTCTAGATAATTTTAGAAGCATACATTTACCACTAGCATTAGCATTATCTTCTCTTATTCTTGGTAGCCTTTTACTATTTGGTTATTGTATTTGGTGATGGGGCCTAGTCCCCAGGTTTTAGATGGGCTGTTGCCCTTGCATGTGCCGTCCCATAACCCGTTGGGTTCCCGTGGACGTAAAAATTCTTATCTTATCTTATCTTATCTCATAAACGTGCTAATAAGACTACTAAGCAATAACAACACTAGGTTCAAAACTACTGGCTCCTACCAGGATGGAGAGGAAGGGGGATGCAAGTCCAACCAACTAGGATGGAGAGGAAGGCAAATGCAAGTCCAACCAACTGTTCGACCGAAAAAAGAAAAGAAAAAGGCAACTTTGTGTATTATTTAATTTTTTAATTTAATTTATGTCTATTGCTCACTTGGGCCTTGAGAGACCATGGAGCACATGAAACTCAGTTTTACAACTTTAGTATTAAGGAATGGTGTGCATCCACCGCCCTTATGTATGATCCCAATAACATTGGTGGCACAGATAATAAAGAATAAAAATCGGCCACTTGGATGCCAAAGCTTTTTCTAATATGTACATATTCTGGGCATTGCAAGAAGACATGCTGTTCGTTTTCAATAGCTCCTAATTTGCATACCTTGCATAATCTGTCTTCTACTTGTGTCTTTGTCCACCTTCCTGTCTCTACTTCCAATTTATGTGAGCCTGTTCTGTATCGTGCTATCATCTGCTTATACACTTTTGGTATGCACGCTTTCAAAAACCGCTGGCATTCATAGGCATCTAAGTGGTTCACGTTGGTCCGATAATGTATCATTCTTTTCCCTGGTTCAGCCCAAATGTGATCCACTGCTAGCTTTTCTAACAAATCTCTTGCTTCTTGCTTCTCCTTTGGCCAATTCGAACTGTTTGCCCCCCATTTGTTTGCCCATTGCATTAGGTTCTTTTTCCATCCTTCAGATTCTATCAAGGCAAGATGAGATAGGCGGCTGGTATCCTGCTCTCTAACTCTGTTGTAGAAATTGATAGCTTGAAACAGCCCTTCAAGTTCAAGCTATCGTTGCCGTCTAACATCTCTCATCTCATTGAGCTAAAAAGATGATATGGATCTTCCTGATTTTCAAAAGAGACACTTTTTAGGTTCAACTCACATGAATGATGTGATTATAGAGGCACACCTTGACACCTCAAATTAGTTGTAAATGATCTATACGAGTGATGTGTTGTATTTGATGCAAACATTACAAGTACCAGATAAATATACTCTGAGGACAACCCACTTACTGACACGAGGCAAGGATGGATGCGCCATTACAAATGTTGATGCCATAGCAAACGCATTGGCAATCACATAACTATAGCTCATTACATTTGAGATGAAAGTAAAGTTTGAAATTGATTTCAAGATTTAAGACACTGTATATTGAAATTGTGCATCTGGTGCTCTAGGCTAGATTATGCTTTTCATATATATGGCTATGCTATTCTTTTGTCTTATATAATTCTTCCTCCAACAGCTCATGCACGTGTGCATACTTCAATTGGAGAAGAATCAATTTTTTATATGTCATGCCACATTGGCACGCACAATCTCGTACTTTCCCATGCACCCACAATCTCGTACTTTTCCACTGATTGAATGTAAAGAAATGTTCTCTCGTAGTGATTTTTTTTCCCAGTGATTTTTGGTTAAGAAGTGAGGGTATTAAGACCCACTGTTGATCATGGTAACAACCATAGAAGGTGTTCGTTACACCTTTTCACTTATGCTTAATGAATGCAATATTTACAGCTTTTCCAATGTTTCGGCATAGTGGTGTTATCACCAATTATTGTCAAAGATATAATTGGTTCTGCATCACTCATATGCAAATATATGTGCTCATAGTGCTAGTATCAGTTTGGCATTGCTTGATTGTGTTACTCTTATTTATCCGATTTTAATCCAACCTCTTGATTTCTCTTCTTGTTCTGGCGCCTTTTTCGTGATTGTTCAGGTTTTTTGATGTCTCTCGGGACATGTTTTTGTCGGACCTAGCCTGTCATTCCTTGCTTCCTTTTCTTTTTTCAGTCCCTGCTTTATGCCTGCTTTGGTTGTCCCATTGTTCTTTTATTTCTTTTCCCAAGTTCTTGTGTTTTTCCTTTTTATTTTATTGGTGTCTTTTCATTTTTTTATTTTTTTCTCTCATTTTTTCTCTCTATCTCTTCTTTATTTCCCTTTTTGTCCCTTCTCTCCTTCTCGTTCTCTTTGGCGCCTTATTGTCGGCGTTGCGTATGGCGTCTTCCAGGTGTGTGCAGGTGTGTGATTTTTTTTTTTTTTTGGGAGAAAAGGAAGGAAGGAAGGTACTTTTATCGTCCACGGAGACCAATCGGTCTATGGGACCCAATACAAAAAAAGCGACAAGCGGATTCTTTGCCGGATTAAAAACCCCCCTCCTGGAAAGGGTTTGAGAGGAAAAGCGCAAAGCAATCACCTGCTGACAAAGCGTACTAATCATATAAAATGCGTAAAACACCCAAATATATCTGATCATGCACCACACCGTAGTGCCTAGTCGTGGGCAGTGGGCGGGGGCAAAGGTGACCCCCAGTCAGATACCTTCTTGAATGTATGACCCGTGGCACGCATCTTGGCCGGTGTGTTCATCGGCTCATCACAAAGGGCACGTCCGCCGTACTAAGGAGCGTATCCGGCCGGATCGACGGTGAGCGGGCAACTCTGGAAAGTGTGAGACTCATCCTCAATGGCACCCGATTTGACAAAGACTGACAGAGCTTTGTCTGGCGGGGCTCCCCAATCCACTGCCCGAATCTCGATCACGAAGATGGTGGGCAAGGCGTGGCGAATGGAGGCAATGAGTCTGGCGGCCAGGGGCATTTGGGAAGCAGAGCTGTGGGCCGGGCTAACACAGGGTTGATGTGCTCCTTGTAATGGGCCATTTTGACACGCTTCCTGAGCGCGTAAAGGGGTCCCGAGCTTGCCAAGGAAACAAGCATCTAGGTACTCCCCCGGCTGCCACGATCGGCCGCTGTGCCCGTGATGCATGCATCTGTGCTCTGCCGCGTTCCATCTGGCGAACCACCGCTCTCTCTTACCCCTCCAACAGGGCCCTAAGCGAGCTGCGGACCCATGGCCCACGGTGTAAGCTAGGTCTTGGGGCCAGAGCATCACCCATAGTAACCACTTTCGAAAATAGGCGATGTGTCTATCAAAATTTGCCCGCATTTGAAGCGGCAAGAATCGTTTCTGCAGCAGAATCCGATAGGGGACTGAAGGTTTCACCCCAAGTGCCCGTGCCAAAAATGCCTTCGCACCTGCTCCAAGTCATTCCATTAAGCCAAAGAGCGCCCAGGGCCCCAAACCTCGACCCGTCTGAGAAGGACGGGCTTCGACCGGCCCGAACAGATGTGGCCGATGGCCCCAATCATAGAGCTCGCACGGTATTTGTTGACGCATGGCATAAAGCGCTTTCCGGCCTGCTATCACATAAGCGGATAAGCCTCCAGCCAGAAGCGAGGAGGGAACTCCACCCTAGGTACTTGTAGGTGGGCGTGGCGTCCACGTGCCGCCCCCCCGATATGTGAGTGCGGGAGGCATGGGGTGACGGAAGAGGATATGAGAACCACCGGTCTTGGCTAGATTGACGCGCATGTCGTAGCGACAAAATGTGTCTAGGGCATCCAGGTGAGATGCATAATTCGGGGGTGTGGGCAGTGGCCAACATCGTCATATAGATGAGCCGGGCGACACTGGTGCAAAAGGCGTATGCCATGCCCCCATGCTTTCGATGGCGTGGCTCTAAGCGTCAATGTAAAGGCCAAAAGTGTTGGCGAGAGGGGGCAACCCCTCTTGGGACCGATACCTTTGGTGAATGCTTGGCGTCTGGCATCTGCCAAAAACAACTCTCATACAACTTTGTATATGG
Organism: Isoetes taiwanensis; assembly: GCA_021234155.1. Taxonomy (NCBI): domain Eukaryota; kingdom Viridiplantae; phylum Streptophyta; class Lycopodiopsida; order Isoetales; family Isoetaceae; genus Isoetes; species Isoetes taiwanensis. Next base: position 16,864,506 of record JAJEKV010000001.1, on the reverse strand, counting down.
CATTCGCGTGACAATGAGCCCCGGATTGACCTTGATCTAGCCTACGGCTTTTCAGGGGGCCGTATCAAAAGCCTTTCGAAGTCCACAGCAAACAATACAAGTCCAGTAGATTATTCCTACTGTCTTCAATCGATGCTCGCAGTGTAAAGATATGGTCAATCGTTGAGTGGCTGGGTCTCGCTTTACTGTGTGAGGGCTCGTGACGTCCGCTGCCTCGCCCGGCCGGTCAATCCTGCTTTCGAGAATGCCACCCAGCAGGTTTGGCAAATACCGAATCGACCATGATCGTCCGTGGTAATTGGTCGGACGAAAGGTGGGTCGCCCCGCCTTGTGAATGGGAACAACCCTCTTGTGGTCCATTGGGGGAGACCTTCCACCAACGCCTGTTGAACGGGTAGTGAGGACCCAAGACAAGTGGGCTGCCAGCCCATTTGAGTAACTTCGCCCGCATACCATGTCGAGGTCACCGCCTTCCCATTAGCTAGCCGATTCAGGTGCCCTCCTCAACATCCTCGCCCACGAGAACCAATGGGGGCCATCCATTGGGGGTATGGGCGCACGGCGTCCACTGGGCCGGGTCATAGAGCCGCTTGCAAGTCTTTTGTTCCCACCGCCGGGGTGTGATGTCCCACAGGTAGGCGGCCTTGAAGCACTCTGCGCCAAAGGTTCGAGGATGACTGTCCAAAGGCCGAACATCTCCCCCGATGCACGGCAAGGTACCGCCTTTTTGTGTCCTTCGATGGGCGGTATGCTGCGGGTGGCTCAAGCCGGGTACCGGATCCGATGTGGCCAGACGAAGCTGCCGCATTCTTTTATCCGCATCAAACCATGGGTTGCGGAATGTTGGCGACCCCGGCGGCCACGCGGGGTGCCTTAAAGCACATCCGGCCCACGCATCCGTAATAGTGAAGTCACCGGTCTGGCTGCCGCTTCTAGTGTGGGGGTCTGCAATTACCGGGAGGGCGTCATGCGTGAGCATCTCGGCAGAAGTCCTGCACACGCTCATAATCTAGTCTCAGCAGGGAGGGGGGGTGGCATAGTGGGGGTTTGGCGGCTCGCCAAACCAGGTCCAAATAAAGTGGGAGGTGATGAGTCGACCTCCTCATCCCGGATATGTCTGTGCCCACCCGGAAGCGGCCCGATGAGATGCATATCTTGCGCAACTTCGAGCACATAGTCCACCACACTAGACCCTCCCCCCTGATTGTCCTGTCTGCATATGCACTTGCGAGAATCGGGCCACTGTGAAAGGAAGGGTTTATTATATATCATCAACAAAGTATAGTAGATCATATTAGACCGACTACAAAAATAGGATAGGATAATGGTTTACAATATTAACAATGTTTGGAGTTTATTCCTTATCCTGCACATATTCCATTCTTCAAAGATAACTGACCAACATGATTACAATTCCGCTCCTCATCAAGATGCAACAAAATTGGATTTGAGGCCGCTTTGAGCATACCATGTTCCTTTGTTTAGCTGTATCCTCATATAACTGATTACTGAATACCAAATCCCGTCCCACTGTTAGTTCAACATTATCGGCCTTCTTCATCATTCCTTGGAATCATCAATACTGCCGGGTTGATCTCTTGCTCATCATCCTCAATGATTATTAGATCCGAGGCTACAGGGTCCACTTGCCATCCAATATTAATTCAATCAGGGGGAAAAGCAAAGTACCAGAGGGGGGTTGTGTCTGAGAAGTAGATCAAGGATTTCCCATAGGCATCATGCTTGGCTTTATGGTGGTAGAACATATCTTGGAATATCAGGAACTGAGTTTCAGACATAAGTCTTCCATATCAAAAAAGAAACCTATCCAGTATAATGGCCTAATAACCATTCAACATAAAGGGTTTAAGTTTCAAGAGGTCCAGAGTGATGCTGGGAGTTAAAGGCCACATGTGTTCATTATTGAATATCTCAGTACCTGCAGTCTAAGCAGACAAGTCCTCAAATTGAGGCTTATAGTTCGTCCTGGTCAGCAATGCAATCAGCATTTCTATATGCCAAAAATTTATCGTCAGTAATTGCCATATCATCACAAAGGAAAACATTCAAAAAACCATAGAATTTCCCTATTTTTAACCACTTATCATCAGCTTTATCTTGCAACTTGTTTTTATGAGCCATGGCAATTTTGATTAATTCAATTTGAAAGGCAACTTTCAACCATTCAGTATTCACACTCTTGTTAGAATAGATAACCCTGTTTCTGTGCTTCCAAAGGACCCAAAATGTTGTTTGTTTAATGTTGTTCATGAAGAATTTGTTGTTTTCCTTGAGAATGGTCATAGATTCTGCTCAGTTCCCTAGCCTAAAGCCCTTCTTCTGTAGATAATTATCTAACCATCTCCAAAAATCCCTGATGCGAGGACAATAAAAAATGTGCCTGATTGTCTCACTATGGTAGCCACGGAGTTTACACTCAGGAGTTATACCATTCCTATCATTTTTAGATCTATCATAGATGATTTGATTCGCTGAGATGGCATTGTGCATGCATCTCCAGATAAAAACTTGCATCTTAGGTTGTGCATAGGATTTCCAAACCTGACTCATGATTTTGGTGAAATAATCTTTTGAAACTAGCCATTTATTAGGGTGGATGGCAGACTTAGTAGGAGCAATTGTCTTATATCCTAAAGCAACTTTATACTTATCAGAATTATGAATGAGTCAATTAGGAGTTCTAGATTATTGGCACTCGGTAAGGTTACCTACCACCTTCAAGATAGCTTTACAAATTTTCCTATCAATTCCCTTTCCCATTACAAATGGAGCAATTTCTTCCCAAGACTTCCAGCCTGTATCATTCTTCAAGTGATGCAGTTGGGTGCTTTCTTCCACTTGGTCCAGATTTGGGGATGTCAAATTTCCCAGACCTCTTAGCCTCTGGTACAAAACTTGGAGACCAGAAACGGGAGAAAGTAGCACTATCAAACTCTATCTCCTTATGTCTGAATCCCTCTTCCACCTTTGTCCAGGCTGTGAAAAGCCTTTTCGTAAGAGAGGAAGTATTGGGAGCATTTTTGAACGAAAAATAATAAATGTGGGTACTTGCAAGAAATGAGTTGGCTATCAAGGATCTGCCAGCAAAAGATAGCTTAAAAGAGATAGTGTTAAGCTTATGTCTGATTCTAGAGACGATAGGAGTCCATGCATCTTTATTGGATAAATGAATAGCCAAAGGAAGCCCTAAAAGTGAACAATGGCATGATTTGAAGGGTTCACTTTAATGCCTTTAGTGTCCAATTGACCATCTGGATGCTCCCAGAGAATGCTACATTTTGCCAGGTTGAGCTTAACTCCCGAGATATTCCCAAAAGATTCAATGCATTCTAAGAAAGTATTCAAGCAGGATTGAGAGGCTTTCGGAAGGATAAATGTTTCATCAGCATATTGGAAGATTGTGAGCTGTTTATTAGATTCATGCATGATTGATCCTTGAATATATGAACTTGACTTTGAAGCAGCAGAACAATTATCGTGAATATTTCAGCTACACAGAGGAATAAGTAGGGGGCAAGGGGACATCCTTGTCTAACCCCACGTCTAATGGGAAAAAATTGAGTGGGGGAACCATTGATCAACAGACAGGACGAGGCTAGCTTGTTGATAGCCATGATTTTGTTGATAAGACTGGAGTGGATACCTATATAATATAGCTCTCTCCAAAAAAATCCCACCTTATAAAATCATAGGCTCTCTTAAATTCAAGCTTAAGCAAAAGGCAGTTCTGCTTAGACAGTCTGTTCCAGTGAATTGTTTCACTAGCTGCAATATAATTATCCAAGATATATCTGCCCAACAGAAAAGATGATTGGTTGTGGTTGATGTTTTCATGCAAGTGGTGCATAATTCCGAGGGCTAGAATCTTGGTCACTATTTTATAGGTAGTATTTGTAAGGGATATCGGCCTCCAGTCACCTAAAACCTTGGGTTGACTAATTTTGGGTATAAGAGTTATAAGACTAGAGCTGAAAGCTGGATATAAATTACTAGCCAATCAAGCACCTTTTATAAACCTCATAAAGTCTTCTTTTATAAGGGTCCAAAATTGGATGAAAAACTTTGAAGGAAACCCATCTGGTCCAGGACTTTTCCCTTTTTCCATTTGCTAAAGAACAAATAAAACTTCCTTATCATCTGGCACTTCATCATAATCATCATCCATACTATCTACTTTTGGAATTTGGGAGAAGAAACTATCCATGCCATTGCTTAGTTGAGGGCCTGGATCCTCGAACATTGAGGAGTATCGGGCTAAACGTTCTTTTTTGATATCTTCCTCATTTTCTACCATGTGACCACTCTCTAGCTTTAGGGAAGAAATAGAATTATTAATCATTCTATTTTTAGCCATCCTAAAAAAGAATCTCGAGCTGCCTTGATCCATGTCCTTAACTGTCTAATATTAGATCTTAACGCCATAGCTTTAGCCTGTAACGGGCCCATGGTAGACCGCTCGAGTATTCGAACCTTGAATGTGCCTGTGGGGCATTCCCGAGACACCGGCATAAATGGGTAGAAGCGACTACTCATAAACGTCTAGACGGTTTTGCCCAGTTGGCTAAGGGCATGTCGGTTAGGAACGTTACAGTTGGTATCAGAGCAGGTATATGCATGGGTAATTTGCAATGACATGGTATGACATAGACATGGTATAGCCTTGGATGCTCGAGGACGAGCATAGTTCTAGTGGGAGAGACTGTAACGGGCCCATGGTAGACCGCTCGAGTATTCGAACCTTGAATGTGCACGTAGGCGTTCGAGACCACCGCATAAATGGGTAGAAGCGACTACTCATAAACGTCTAGACGGTTTTGCCCAGTTGGCTAAGGGCATGTCGGTTAGGAACGTTACATAGCCTCTCTCTCTTCAATAGTTCTAATTTGTAGTTCCAACATCACCTCTTCCGTATGGAGTTCTGCTTGCCACGGGGTATCAAGAATCTTTTGTCTAACCTTCTTGTTTTTTAGAAGTAAGGCATTCTTCTCTTTCTTAATTTTATTATTTCTATCCTTGCCCCACTCTTTAATCCATCCCTTACAAGCTTTCAGCTTGTTGCTAAAACACTTCATAGATTGATGCTCACCTACCAGGGGGAGGGGGATGTAGAACCGCTCGAAGTCATTACAGAACTCTGTGTTATTTAGCAGGGACAAATTAATTTAAAAGGGGAGTTATGTGAATGAATATTAATCACAGTATCACGAGTTTAAAAAATCTGAGGGGTACGATCCAAGAGGATATTTGAAAGGTCTCCAGTGACCATACTATTATCTAAATTCTGAATGCTAGGATTGCTCACATAGAATCTATCAAGAGTACAAAAAGTCCTTTTATCGCCTATCTTCTTATTGGACCAGGTATATTTGGCATTAGCAAAAGGGATGTATTGAAGATTATGAGATGTAATGAAATTGTTCCAGCTATATCTCTCAGAGGAGGACATAGTAATTTTGTTACCAAGCTTTAGGTCCCATTGGTGGGTGTTATTGAAGTCTCATGCCATTTCCAATCTTTGATATTGGTCTGAGATTCCATCCAATCCTTAATCTCTTGCCAGATGGGGGTCCTTTCACTAGGATCAGTAGGAGCATAGATATTAATGATTCCCAGGCATTGGTCTCCCTTCTCGATTTGAATGCAATGCCATCTATTGAGGGGCTGCAGTAGGCAGCTTTAACAACTAGAGTTTTTCGTATCATAGCAACTCCACCTTTGACACCACTAGCAGGAATGAAGGAAGATCCTGCACCGTTATAAATCCATTCTCTCAGATTAGAGGCCTCAAAGAAGGGGAGGTGATGTTCTTGGATCAGAACGAGATCAACCTTATAAGATCTCACTAAGGCTATGGATCTTTTCCTTTTTAAGGGGCCCTTAATACCCCTTAAATTCCAAGATAGTATCTTCATTCCAGAAGAACAGAAGATAATTGATGACCTACTTGGATCAGGCAGAAGTACTAACCATTAGGTGATTGGAACCTTTTCTATAATGTTAGATGCTGGGCTATCAAATAAGGGACCCCTCATATATTTTTTCCTTAGCCTTCTTTGTTTTTTACTCTCAATTTGAGGTTTCTCAAGTTCCAAGGTATTTGCTGAGAAGTTCACTATCCGTAGGGCATATTGTTTCAATCTCAACATCTCCATCCGTGTCTTCTTCTTGAGCCCAAAACTTGGATATTTGACTGACAGGAATACTTATTAGGTCTTTATCTTTGGAAGCACCTAAATCAGGAGTTAAGCATTCTACAGGGCTACTTACTTGTTTGAGCTTCTTATGAGTTATGCTGGTCCTTTCAGCATCTGCAGTAGAAGGTTGCCTCACACCACAGTTAAATTTGTCCACCGCCTTTGAAGCAACTTTTTGGACAGCTTTAACATACCTAGATCATGATTGAGATATAAACTAGTACCATCAACCAAAACATCTTGTTGCAGAGAAGCTTCATATTGAAGGGGATTTGAAGATGGATATCGGGATAGAGGAGCCATTTGGTTTACAGGGGTAAACAGAATTTGCATAGGGGATAGCTTGGAATAGTCAGGTAGATGAGCCAAAGATCTGATATCGCGAAGGTCAATTTTGAATTGATCATTCCCTTCAAGGTAATTGACTTCAGAATCCTGAGTCCTTGGTGTATTCGTCTCTTCTTCCAGTTCACTCAAATTATCCTTTTCCAGCATAGAATCACCCTCATCCTGGTATTCTAATAGAATATAATATATATTACCTGTGTCAAGTTCCTCAAGATTTTCTAGCCTTCTGTTCTACTCTCTATCATCATTTTCCTTTAAATCTTCCCCTTCTTACTTTTACTGTCTTTGTTCTTCCGATACCACTGTGTCAAATATCAAGGTCAAGTCATTTTGCATTTCATTCTCCATTTCCTTAATTGGGCTTCTAGAGGATAATGTCCTTGTCCTATTCCCATCAGTTTCATCTTGTTTGTCATTATCTTCCTTGTCCTCGTCATACTCCTGAGGGTATATTTTTATAGGAGGACTGTCCTTGTTGAATTTCGCCATGAATTGTCTCTGTGAGAAGGTAACATCTTTTCCTTTCTTCTTACTGTATCTCTAAACTGAATCTGCTTTCCTTTGCTCGAATCATGTCTAGACTATTTTCTTTCTTCAAAGGCTTGCATAATTCTTTGTGAAAGATCCCAGTTTGCTTGCCTGGTCCTTTCCCTGTCCATCCTTTTCCTTTGTGCTTTACTATGACTGTCGGCGAGCTTATAACCTCTATACTCTCTGTAATGTACTTGTTGCCATTCGTTGGATTTCATACCTTCCTCCTTATCTCGATCTTCGGGTCCTGTTCTCGAGTAATTTTATCATGTATTTAGATTCTGACTTCCAGTTGATCTGTGGTCTACAAAATGAGTGCATCGGGAACCTCCATGAAGCATCTTACCACATACACCACAAGGGGGCGGTAGGCCATTCCAGTGAAGTTGGAGTTTCTTCAAGTTTTCAAAGAGATCCAGATAACTAGTTTCCTTGGGTATGGGTTTAAGCAGGTCAATTTGGATGAATACAGTCGGGGGTCTATCAGGTTGGAATATAGATGAGACAAAATGTCCAATTGGGCTAAACAGAGCTTTGAAGCATTCTATAGTCCAATAGGTCGGGTTGATGCTATGGGGTTGTAGGAATGCAATACTGGATAGCGAGTTGGGACAATCGGGATCAAAATGGTGGTCCCATTTTTGGAATTTGATTTGAAATCCCTTATGAATGAGTCTACTTGATGGCTGATTCAGAGTTCAATTCTATCATAAAGTAGGGAGATTTTAACCAGTGGATAGCATAAATATGAAGATTGGATTGGAGACGAGAAACTTGTTTTGCAATTTCTTCTAACTTTACTCCTTCCCATTCAGTCCATCCAATAACAGAATTGTTGTTCAAAAACAGAGAAATCTTTGTTTTACTGGATGGAAGTCCAACTTGATACCGTTTGTGAGATCTTCATCTGGTTCGTTTAAAATCTTTTGCTCACGGAGCAGACTCATCCACTTAGAGTTGGTAAAAATTTCAGTTGAGATTCTCGGAATCATAGGCTCCTCTTCCCGTGTTATATTATCCCATTCCGGGATGCCCTGGTTCTGTAGCATCCAAGTCGTGAATTGAGCCATATCAAAGCTCCCAAATTGAATAATTATCCTTTCTCAATCAGGTTCTTCACGGAATGCATTGGAATGGGGTTTAGAAAGACTCTAGATTTTGCAGGATTTTGTTTTATGGAAGACATTATAGTGACTAGAGAAGCAGGATTTAGGGTAGGATACGGTCTGACAGTTAGAGTAGGGTACGGTCTAATGGGGCTAGACAGAGATTAAAGGATGGGAGCTGAAAAGTTTGCCACAGGAATGGCAGATGGAATATTTCAAGGAAAATGATTGACAAAAAATAAAAGGCCGGTGAGATTGAAATCCTAGGGAAAAGCAGCCAGGAAGCAAGGCTAGATGCCCGAGGTTAGCTATCTGGATCCAAGGCAACTTACCTAGCTTTGGGACCAATAATTCAAAGGAGATACCCGCCTAGTGCCATCGTCATTCTAACCCCACTTGCTTATCATTCTATGATCTCCAGATGTGTTATTTTTGGTTTTCTCTTCTCTTTTTTGGTCTTTTGTTCTTTTTTTTGTTTTTCGTTAATTTATTTTTGGCCTTTGGTTCGTCTTATTCTGGTTGCTTGTTTTGTTTATTGTGGTCGTTCTTCCTTGGTGCTCAGAGTTGGCTTTCCCTTTGCTCTTGTTTCTTTGTTCTCTATGCACTTCCTTCTTGTTTTTTGTTTTCTTTCCCTTCCTTTACCGATGTTCCTTCCTAGTTGCCAGATGCTATGAACGTACAATTTGATGGGGAGACACTTCTGAGCACATGTAAATTTTTTTTTTGGCTTGGGCTAGAGGGTGATTTTTAGTCCCTCAGATCAAATTATAGTTGCATTCAAGCAGTGATAAGATAGATGTCATGATAGAGGTATTCTATGAAATCCTGTTATATAATCCTTTATTCTAATTATTGTCAGGTTATTTTAATTCTTATCAAATTACTTGTGGTAGCATGTGCAAGTAATTCTATTTCCTGCACTGCTATTGAGAGTCTATTCTGAATTGCGACAAAATTTACTAGGTTCATGTGATGCAAACTTGTTTGACGTTATCCATCTTCTAAGTTTGGGCATCGATAACAAGTGGATTGATGTGTTGATGCCTGCAATTGCCAGGTCTAATTACTATTGTTATACTAACTTAAGCTCCTGGATGGTCTCCAAATACCAGCATCAATCCTTAAACTTTGGATTTGGATTTGTGTACAATGTTCTGCTCAAGATTCCACTAGATTATTCTATTGGTTTGAATTCTATACTGTTTCGGGTCTTAATTGCTTTGCCATCATCTACATCTTATCACACTGTGTGTATCCTCCTCTTACTCTAAAATGTAATACTTTGATTCCATGATACAAAGTTGCTCATGAGATTTAATTACTATGTAATGAATTAAATTGTTTGTTGTGGCATTCCATTATTCTTTTTCTATTAGAATACTATGAAATTTTGTGGGCTGCATAACATTGTTATAAAGAATTTCATTGTAATGTTCTGTGATGTTATGTCATTTTGTGGGCTGCATAACATTGTTATAAAGAATTTCATTGTAATGTTCTGTGATGTTATGTCATATTCTATTATGTCATATCACACACACGCGCACGCGCGCACGCGCACACACACTTCTTTTGAGGCGCCTGGCCCGCCCCGTACTCTTTGGCCAGAGTATAAATTTTATAGAATTCTGGTAGTGGTTTCATGGAATGCTGATAGTTGCTATCATTATTCTTTTTCAGTGTGATTTTAATAGATTTCCTGGATGGTTTTCTATCAGATGGCAAACCGGAAGGAGTGCTCCTCTCACTTGGTTCTCTGAACTCAAGGCATTGGGTTACACTGATGATATTCCTGCTCCTTCTAATTTACATAGTTGCTGCTTTCATGGATTAAGGAAGAGGAGTTCCATCAATTCACAACTAAACATCAAAGGAGTGCTAGTGCTGCTGGAGAGACCATTACCCTTCTAAACACGGTGGATATTAATGGTTGGGGTAATTGCATTATCTCCATATCTCGGGGACAGGATTCTGTTGAAATTATCAAGCAGCTAACCGAGCAATTGAATGATATGATTGATGGAGATTTTGAGGAATCTAAGCAATGCCTGGATATTCGAACTCATTTGGAGAAAGCCGTTGCCTTTAATACCCCTGATGCTTCCTCGTCATCTGCGTCAGCTTTCTTTTCACTAAAAGAGCACCCTATGCTGGCCAACCATCCTCTTAATGAAGAAGCCATCCATATTATGAATAAGGAAGATGAGGACGATGACGAACTCCCCTATGAGAAATTCAGAAAATTCTATCATCCTATTGTGCCTTCTAGGATCGTCGAAGAACTAGCTAATGACCATGGCAACAAAATGTGGACAATGTGATCTCTTCAAGTTGCAGCTCCTTTTACTGTTGATCTGCTATTGTTTTTTAGTGGGTTCAAAATGAACTTTACTGATCCTGCACAAGATACTGTCAAAGTGGAGTGCATGAATGACGCTCTATGGGAATCGCATCCTACAGGAAGTGACTTTAAACCGCAATACAATGCATATGTTGGATTCTCGCAGATGTTCCAGCATTCCTCACTAATATACTCATTATATGCTTTTATGAAAAAATAAAACGCATTCAAGATTTTTTGAAGAGCTACGGACGGGCAACAAATGGCAGTTTGAAGGGCAACGAAGAGAACCTATGCAATACCTATGTTGCGCACATGCTTTTCGATATTCTCAATTTAAAAAATACCCATGTGGAATGCTTTTGGTCCTACTACACAGATATAGACATTATAAGCCGAGTTAAAATGGTATAGATAGAACATACATGTTTCCTTTCTAGACATTTCATATTTGTATATGGTTAGGTGGGTCACATGCTTTTTGATATTCTCAAATTAAAAAAACCCATGTGGAATGCTTTTGATCGTACTACACACATATAGATATTATAAGCGAAGATAAAATGGTATAAATAAAACTTACATGTATCTTTTCTAGACATTTCATATTTGTATATGGTTAGGTGTAAAAAACTAAAAAACTATTCTAGCCATTTCATATTCATATAATGGTTAGGTGGTATAATCAAGTAATAATTCTATAGATGCCAAGTAGAATGGTCTTGGTTGTCTATTACGTGCATAGCCGAGTTAAAATTTTAAGGAAAAAAAAAACATAAGTATATAAATTCTAGGCATTTCATATTTGTGGATGGTTAAGAAAAAGACTATCATGTTCCTACTAGGCTATGGTAGTTAAAATTTTAAATAAAAAAACATCGTAAGTATATAAATTCTAGGCATTTCATATTTGTAGATGGTTAGGCATAAAAAGAAGAAAAAGGCAATCATGTTCCTATTATAGTTATGCGCAAATAAAGGAAAAGGCTACGCTAGAAGGAGGGCTTGAACCTCCGACCTTGTGGTTAACAGCCACACGCTCTAACCAACTGAGCTATTCCAGCGACATTATTAAAAAGCCAATAGTTATCTTATGGAAATAATTTATTAGCACCTAACACGTGCCTAGTCTTGTGCTTCTCCTGTTGGATGTCACACAACAAATGATCAGTGTAATCATATTGTATAGCAGCCTCCGCAACTTTTGGCATCATGATGGGCCAATGCACTTATATTTTTATAAATAGGATAATGCTTGAACTTACTTATTTCGGGATGTCGTTGATCAAGATTTGGTTTGCGTATAGCTAAACAAATATATGTTGTCCTCCAGGATGACATGGACTTTTCGAAAGATATGATATGTCGTCGTCATAGCTAAACAAATATATGTTGTCCTCCAGGATGACATGGACTTTTCGAAAGATATGATATGTCGTCGTCATAGCATGCGCAAGAATATATACTAAATAATAACGTCTTCAAATGATGTGATCATATCTAAATTATCAAATATATACTTGCTTAATATAACTGGCTTCTTTAGATTCTCATTAGCTTAGCTTCCTTGACATAAGGAAACTACTACTTGCAAGCAATTGACATAGTCTTAAGTAAACGATTATACAAGATCATCATTGGGACGATACGACATGTATTGCGGCAAATCATCACTTCTGAGTGGTTTCCAAGGTTCCCCACTTTGTTGGCAATGGCAAGCTATTGGTCCAAGGTTCCCGCATTGTCGGCAATGGATAGACATTGGGCCCAATGATGACAAGGGCTATAATATATTTTCATCAAAAGATAAATAAGGAGGGGTGTTTTTCTAAGGAAGGATCATAGAGACCTTAAGACTTTGGGCTATAAAAACTTATGAATGTGAAAGGAAAAGTGGTGTATATTGATAGGGATGAGGTTATCATTGTTATCTAAAAGACGATACTGACGTTGGAATTTTAACGTCCATAGGAACACGAAAAGAATAGAATAGAATAGAATATAATAGAGGATGGAGGAGGACCAATACTAACTGTCCAATTACATAATAACCTATTGAGGTGGGTTGATAAGCAGCTGGGTTGATAAGTTTTAAGTAAACGATTATGATATCATCATTGGGCTTTCTTTTGGAAGTATGGCATGTATTGCGGCAAAAGAAAGCATCACCTTCTAAGTGGTTTCCAAGGTTGCCCACTTTGTTGGCAATGGGTGCAAAGTTTCTATATTGTTGGCAATGGCTAGGCACTATGCCCAATGATGACAAGGGCTATATGCTTTCATTCCCCATTTGGCTAAAGATAAAAGATTGAATTAAATTGATTTTTTATGGTCCGATGTCTTTCCTAGGAAAGAACATGAAGACCTAAAGACTTTGAGCTATAAAGAAGTATGAATGTTCAAAAAACAGGTGTACATTAGGTGTATATTGATGGGGGTGAGGTTCTCAAGGTTCTCCAAAAGAGACGAGGGTTGGGAAACTGAAGGAAAACTAATACTGACAGTCCATGTAGATAATAGTGTATTGAGGTGGGTGAGTAAGCAGCTGAAGAGAAAAGAAGAGGAGGAGTTGAAGAAAGCTAGGATAATTGAGAAAAAGAGGGAGGAAGAAAGGCGAAAAATTGCCATTCTGTATCAAGAGGCAGAATTGGAGCGGTTAGCAGTTGTGAGATGGAGGGAGCAGCGGGACAGAGCCTTGGCTGAGAGGCTGACGAGGGAAGAGGAGGAGAGGCTGGCCTTAGAGGGGCCTCCTCTCCCTCTGTGTTTGACCACTGTAAGAAAATCGAGAGTCCGATGCCCGCAGTGTTTGTTCCACCATGGCCTCAGCTGCGCCCAATTTCAGGAGTTCGTGGGCGCTTTGGAGACCCAACAGATCGTCCATGAAGCAAAATGGAGCCCTTGCCTCCTCTGTGGGCTCCCTCTAAAACATGGACTTGGCTGCACCCACGTCTCATGCAGGTCGGCTGATTATGTGTCCCTATATCAGCCGTTCATTGCTTGCTTTTTTCTTTTTCTTTTCTTTTTCTTCTAATTCTGCACGAAAAATTGCTCCTTCTTCTAATGTCACCTTGCTCATGCTTTTGTGGTTGTTTCAGATGCGGGCATCAGTTCTGCACTACCTGTGGCTGGGACTGGCCTATGTAAAGAGAATCTATCAACTGCTTTCTAGTTAGGTCTTGTATAGCATGTAGATGTCATGTAAGTATCTAGATGTCACTTAGTTGTCCATGCCTAAGGTAAATGTTGCCAATAGATGCAGATGCACTAGGCCCTTTTTGATGGCCCAAATCCGCTTCCTTTCCCGCTTCCTTTCTCTTGCTATTATGGCCTCATTTTTAAAATGGCCTTTCATGTTTCTTTCCTTTATACCTGGGTTCTTTTTCAACACCCAGAGTATCACCTGTTTGTAATCCGTTTACAAGCATCACAGGCCTTGTTTTTTATGGCCTAATGTTTGTAGTGTATTTAAGTTTGTAATATATCATGATAACTATTTGCTTGATTTCATTTTCAATATAAATCATCTTCTATTCCATTTTCTTAACTGATATGGTATTTAGCATTAAAAAAAATAGTAATAGTCTCTTATGGAATTTGCAATATTGTGGTGGGTTCGTTGAGAGAATGGATGAGTTCACGAGACGCTGCCAACCCCCCCTCCCTCTTCGGTTTCATATTTTCTTTCTTTTTAAGTGCCAGAAATAACCATATGTGAAGCATTGTATTCCTTTTCTTATTGTGAGTTGGATAATTATGATGTTGAATTGGCCTACTAGTTATTCTAGCTCTTGAATCACATAGTATGTGCTCCTCAAACATTCATACGCAAGCCATTGCAATGGACTATGTGTTTCATCTATGTTTGCTTGATATCACACCATCATCTTCGAGTGGTGCAAGCCTAGCACGTCATTCTAACATATTGATGCAACATGTATAGTAGGTTTGTTTTTGTTCAATTTCTTATGCCATTGGTTCTCACCTCTGCATCAAATATGTATTGCCTATTGCTACCATCTTTAGATTCATTATTTTGGTTATTTTGCCAAATCTTGTTGCAATTATAACGTCTTTCACTTCTTGTATTTACAAAGATGTGTTTTCCTAACATGTTTCCAAATTTCATCCATTGGACTAGATCTTGTGTCTATTTGTATGATGGTCATATGCCATAATAGAGCCAATTCCACATGACTAGGCCATTAACTTTTGCTACACTGTGTAGCCACTTTGTCTTGCTGGACTTTTACGCGCTCACAAGAAATGATAAAAGTAGTTATATTTTGTAGTATTGTGTTCCCCTAGTTTTAGATAAATAAAAAATTGAGCTTTAGCATCTTTGGCGCATGGCCTAATCAAGATTTGATTTACCCATAAAGAACAATTTTCATTGGTCTCCTCGGGAATAGTTATATTTCTTCCATAGAGATTGTTCTAATAAATTATAGGTTATCGTCGTATACATAATTACATATTCTTATGATATGATCATCAAATATTAAACTTCCACGATCAGTGTATTGCCAGCCATAATATACTTGCTTACTATAACTGGTTTCCTCAAATTCACATTATACCTTGACTTCCCATGCACAAGGAAACTCGTATATGCACGCCTTTGATATGGTCAAATTAAGAGCAAGTAAACGACATTGTAATCATCATTGGGCCTTCTTTTGAGTACTTTGAGGTCATCATTAGGCCTTCTTTTGGAATATGAGCATCCTTTGCAACTGGTTGTCAAGATTCTCGCATTATTGATGATGATGACGACGACGACGACGACGAGAGTGCTACATATTCTAAACGAGGTGCACCCTAGACTACCACAGCCGTCGGATTTGTCGATCCTATGGCCCAGATCGTATGTTGGAGCCTCTGGGCGGCTCTCGTTTCGCTTATAGTCATTTATGTTTGGGGCACCTATGATTTTGAAGTAGAGCTTTTATAAAGCTTCGCTTAATGTTTTAGAACTTGAAATATGGGGGCTTGAACCTCTACCAAAATAACTCAATGTCCTAATAAGACTATTTTGACCAGTATAACCAATAAGCCCACTCAATTGTTTTTGGGATATGGTCTATGGTTTTAGAAATTGTTATTTTTACATCCACATCAAATCCTGTTATTGTGCTACATATTAGAATTTTAGCTAGCTATTGTACGAAATGATGAGGAGATCTAGGATTTTATCCTCATTAATAGCTAAAGATAAGGCACCATGTGGGCTGCAAGAGAAGAAGTAGGACCTCTAAGACTGACTTTAAAAAGGTTAGAATAGAATAGAATAGAATAGAATAGAATAGAATAGAATAGAATAGAATAGAATAGATTTTTTAGCGTCCACGGAGACCGATTGGCCTGTGAGACCCAAACAAAAGAGAACGACAAGTTTATTCTTGACGAGGATTAAAAACCCGCCAGAGGGTTTTCGAGGAAAAACCTTAGCGATAATAAGTATCTTTGGCCGCATACAATTGTATAGGGCGAGTTCAATAAGCGCCCCGGAAGGACACCGGTGAGTCCATGCATCCATAACCTCCTGGAGGTATGACCCCAACAAACCCACTGATGCCGTATTCACTAACTCATGCAACGGTTGGCCAAGCACTAGTAATCGAACATACCGCTCTCGGATATGGGCAAACGCTGGGCAGATCTGGAGGGCATGACATTCATCCTCAATGGCGCCCTGGTGGCAACACTGGCAAAGCCTTTTCTCTCGTGCTTCCCGAGCCCAATGTCCTTTCTCAATGCGGAGGCGATGTGCACCCGTGCGAATGGAAGCTATAAGTCTGCGCTTCTTCATGGGCAACTGGGTGTACAAGTATTGGTGTGGGCCTCTCGTGAGCCTAGGATTGACTTGCTGCTGATAGTGTGTCAGCTTAACGTGCGTCAGAGCATCCGCATCTCAGAGCTTGCGAAGGTACATCTTAAGTGCTTGTGATCTTTCTTTGTCCTTACATGTACGCATCTGTTTGCCTGTACACCCCAGCGTGAGAATCACTGAGCTTGCTTGTCCTTCCAACAGGCTTTCAAGTGTTGGGGACCCATTGCCATGGCCAAAGCAAGGTTGGGCAAACGTGTATCACCCATAGCGACCACCTTCTGGAAGTAAATGATATGGCGTTCCAATGCAGCCCGTTGAAGGAGTAGAAAACCTGTCTCCTGGAGTAGGATCTGGTATGGAACCGTGGACTTTACCCCAAGGGCTCGTGCTAAGAAGGCTTTCTGCACCTGCTCGAGGTCATTCCAGGTGTTGAAGGATATCTTTGGACCCCACACTTCGCCCCATACAAAGGGCCATTTCGACCAAGGCCGAAACAAGTGTGACCGATGGCCCCGGGCATACTGACCGCCTTGTGGTCATTGTTCGCATGGCATATAGTGCTTTCCAACCCGCCGTGACTACGCAACAACCCGATGGCGGCATCTCAATGGGTGGTAGTAGAGAACTTGATCCCCAAGTACTTGTAGGTCGGAGCCACCTCTACATCTTGTCCCTAGTAAAGTGAATGAGGGAAGCCTTATCGACGGGATGATGAAACTAGCAGCACCCTAGTTTTGGCCAAGTTAACTTCGCATGCCGGTGAATCGGCAAAAGTGTCAAGAGCATCAGGTGACGTTGCATGTCCTCCCGAGTATAGGCCGAGGAGGTTGACATTGTCGGCATATATGAGTTGCGGATCATGTGATGCATGAGATGGGCGCCGCACCTCCATGCTCGAGAGCCAATCTTCCACCTGGTCAATGTATAGGCCAAAGAGTGTGGGGAGAGGGGCAACCCCGACGCACTCCAATACTATCGACAGAGGCTGTCGACGATGTGATACGGCTTCGAGCATGCCTCATTATAGCCTATATAATTTGCGATACCCAAGTCAAGTGGGGTCCCCGGTGCCCTTGATCTTAACTTTGTCGGGGCACTTTGTGTCAAAAGATTTTGCGAAATCCGCGAAACAACGATACGGGTTTTGTCGGTGATTCCCGCTATCCTCAATCAATGTGCTTGAGTGAAGATATGATCAATGGTAGAATGCACGGGCGAAAACCCTACCTGTGTGAGAGCTCGCACATTTGCCTCCTCTGCCCATATTGTCCGCCGTTGTTCAAGGATGCCAGCCAATAGTTTTGCAAAGAGAGAGCTGACTATAATAGTACGATAGTTGGCCGGGCATTGAGGGTCCCCTGCCTTGTATATGGGCACAACTCTACTAGTGGTCCACTGCGGAGGGAAGCCTTCCTGCAATGCTTTATTGAATAATGCCATGAGGGCGAGGCACCAGTGGAGGCCCAGCCCATTTCAGAAGTTCCGCCTGCATGGCATCTAAATCTGATACCTTCCCATTAGCTAGATATTGTAGGCCCATGATGACATCTCCCTCTGTGATGACCAGAGCCATGCCTATCTGTGGGTTCCCGGTGTCCGCCCCCCCGGCGGGTCGTAAAAGGCTGTTGCAAGTACTATACCTATTGCTCAGGGTGATGTTTTGTGGGGCATTCGGTAGTCTTCTTCAAGACCCTTCTAGAATGTCTTGGGGCCGATCTAGGGGATCAAGCACATCATTCGTGATGCTCTGCTGAGGTATCGGCTTTCTTATTCTTGAGGAAGGAGTGGTATTGACTGATGGCCTGTGGGCGAGAGGTGGGATCAGTGACTTGCCGGAGTGTGCATTTGAGCTCCCAACACTCATCATCGAACCATCCATTTGTGGGGAAGGTGGCAGCAGGAGGTTTCCGTGGCGGCCTCTTCAAAGCATCTCGGTATTTGTCGAGGCTGTGAGTCGTTGGCAGCATTGTTGAAGTGTGGGGAGTTGCAGTGAGTCCCCGCCAGGTCATGCTCAAGCAAATGGGCATAGGTCCCTCGCTGACGGTCGTAGTCCAGCAGACTAGGGCACCTAGGGTGTTGAGGGGTAGATGCATGCGGAGCTTGCCAATGCAGAATCTTGTGAAACGAGGGGCTGGTGGTCCGAGTCCACTTCCTTGTCTCGGTGTGCGTTTCCAATGGAAAAATGGGTAACAGTGTGCGGATCCTATTCCTCAACCGAGATAATCCACCACCTTGGAGCCGCCCCTTGGTTCTCGTCTACAAGTGCAAAGAAGCGGAAGATGGCCATTGTGCCAACCCATTACAAATAATCGAGGTCAAAGATAGTACCGGCAACAACAAGCGCACGCTATAGCAAAAATATGGTTGTCGTCGATATCTGCCGAGGTTCAAGCGCAAAGGCGTCCTCTGCCGGGGCTCAAATTTTGGGACTGCTTTCGGCTCTGTCACGTGGATGCGTTAAAATTCGCCAAGCAACATAACCTTGCCCAACTATTTGTCTTCTTTGTATGTCATTATATAGATCGACATAGGGCTCCAATCTATCCACATCGAATGAGTGTTATAAAAGTTGCTCTTGGCATGTGGAAAGTAGCATGCTGCTATGAAGAGAATGCTGCCACTGTCATACTGCATGCGCACCCACAAGTGGCGACATTGTACACCATACTTTTTGTGCGTAAACCGAAAGTGCTAAAGGTTGTTATGACGGTAGCAGGCAACCCGCCATGCCCTCGCTTGCTTATGCACTCATTGAACACCGAGAAATGCGAGTGCTAGGGAGGTTGGGTAGATACGTGCCAGGCCGCAAGTTCCCATGTTTCCATGATGAAAATGAGATCCATATCGAGGTGCAATAGAGTTGAGACTCTCCCCTTTACGCCAAGGGAAGCCCGGCAGTTCGGGATACCATACGGAGGCGGTTCCTATTTGTTGGCATTTGATGTAGACACTTTCGATGATTCATTTCCGGTGGGGGGGCAGCGGTGTGCGGCGCTGGCGGCGGCGATTGCGAGGAGCAGTTGGAGCGGCAGGCGGGGGAGGTGCGATAGGGGTGCCGTGGCGTGCTTGAGGAATGGCAGCAACTGGCGCATTTGCATCCGGTGACCTCGGCCGGCGCCCGACCTAAAATGCAAAAGCTTGCCTCGGACCGTGCCTGCGGCACCCCTCGGCGACGGGACGCCCCCGACTTGGGCAGTACTATCGGCTGGACTCCTCTACATCGGAGTAAGATCCCGGTCGACATACAGAGTAGTCCCCTTCAATTGCCTACTCTGACGGAGAATTGCCTCACGCACTCGCATGTCTGCCACCGTGAAAGTGACAACGCGCGGGCGATCTGTGCGTTGAGCCCCAAGGTGGCTTGCTCGAACAATGTGCACTGTAGTCAGAAATGCCATGCAGATCCCGGATGCGCTTTGGTGAGATCCTCTCCCCGCCCCTCCGAGTCCCGCATTACCACCACATTATGGCGCCGGCTGACCACGCTCCCCGCTGCCTCGAAGCCGCAAAGATGTGATGCATGTTATGCAGGGTGTGTGGGTCGCTCACGGCAAAGAGGCGGTGTGGTGTGCGAGATGGAGAAGTGGTGCCCTCGTCGCTGTTTGGCGACCTCAGGCCGTGGGGCATGTGTGCCCCGTGTTTGAAACCTCGTGGCGCACGAGTGGGGAGCCTAGCTCTGTTGAAATCTCTGGCGCTTGGCCAACTCATTCGCGGTACGCCGTAATTATTCATGGACCCCGTGATGAAGGTCCACGCCTTTGGGTAATGGCTGTTCGGAGCTCCACGTATCTCTAAT
Organism: Isoetes taiwanensis; assembly: GCA_021234155.1. Classification (NCBI taxonomy): domain Eukaryota; kingdom Viridiplantae; phylum Streptophyta; class Lycopodiopsida; order Isoetales; family Isoetaceae; genus Isoetes; species Isoetes taiwanensis. The sequence continues at coordinate 16,844,339 of JAJEKV010000001.1, read as the reverse complement.
CTTGTGTCTCGACCCTACTACGTAGGGTTCTTAGCTCACTGGCCCGGCTTCGAAGGCCTTTCGGACGTTCAGATTATTATGATGGCGGACCCGCCTTTCCTTCGACTTCGGCGGAGATAGTTGCCAGCGTATCTGCTCAACACCCCGCTTGTCCCGTGCCATAGTCTCTATGGTGGTGAGGAGGGAACCCACCTTGGCTTCGCAAGTCGGCCAAGGCCACGCATATGTTGCCTCTCAAAATGTGCCAGCTTAAGCCCATCTTCTAAGCTGGCATGCGGGTCTCCATCTCTGCAATTCGTTGCCTTTCCGCTGCCAACTGTCTTTTGAGCATGTTGGATGCTGAAGATTGTATCTTTGCTACCAGTCCTGCAATCTGGGTTCTGTTGCCTTCAATCTGTTCCTCCAGTTGTTTCATGGCCCTCGTCTGCACCTGTGTCGGGCTTGAGCAGCCTTCATCCATCTCCCGAAGTCAATCTCATAGATTGGGCCTTCGCTGTGCCTCCCTCCTCATGGAGGAGGTTTCTCCCTGTCTTTGTTATCCCGGGGCGGTTTTGCATGTCCCTCCCCTGGGTTCTCCTGTGGGCCGGGGGGCTGTCTCCCCAAATGGGGGTGCGGGCAAGGGGGGGCTGCATGACCATGAGGTTGTATGGTATGAAAGGGGATTAGAGAGCTAAAGGGCTATTAAGAATTGGGAAATATTTAGAAAATATAAACGATGCCCGCCCTCAGTAGTTGGCATGGGGGGGTTTGAGGGGGTTCAACCCTGTGGGGGGAGGCTCGATTTCGGCTACTGGCGAAATTCTTTTGGGATGGGTTTGGTTCGAATTGGAGTGGGAAGGAGTTGGAAGTTGGGTTATTAGAGCTTTTGCTTTCTAGCCTGGCAAGAAACTTTCGGAGCCTCGTAACTAAACCGGCGAACTTTGCAAAAACAGGCTTTAATTTATGATTTGGAGCATCAAAAACTCATAGTGCGCCGGGGCGGACTTTGCAAAAACGGGCTTTAATTTATGATTTGGAGCATCAAAAACTCATAGTGCGCCGGTTTTGATCAAGGCGGAAGGCGCAAGGCGCAAGGCGGAAAAGATGTTCTACATAGAATTCCTTCATTATTTGCAGCCCCTTTATTTGCAACACTTTTAAACAAGTCAAAACATTGAAGCCTCATTATCTAAACCCGGACTTTGCAAAAACAGGCTTTGGAGCATCAAAAACTCATAGCGCGCCCAAAAGAAAGATGTTCTACATAGAATTCCTTCATTATTTGCAGCCCCTTTATTTGCAACACTTTTAAACAAGTCAAAAACATAAAACCATATTATAGAGTATGAACACAAAATTAAGAGTGAAGAGTTAAATAATTTATAAATAAGGCAGTAAACAAAAATAGATTTTTATGGGTTTTTAACAATAAATTTTCACAATATCTTCAAAAATATCTATTGGAGCCTCCTTGTGAGGAAGTTGCGCTTCCGTATTATCATCTCTGTCCACCATTTTGTCTGGTCCAAAAGGATGAACATGAATAGAAGATTCATCTTATTTTCTAAAGCTCTTTAGCAGGAAGAAGCTCAGCAATGTCAACAGGGTCATCTGTTTTCCCTGTCAAAGGAGGATGCGGGTTCAAAGCTAGTGGGCCTCGGATGGCCATAGGCTCTCTTGACATCTAACTGTTTGGTTTTGTGGGGCAGAATTTATAGGAAATTCAATTTTGACTTAATAAATGCCACATAATCCTCATCAAGATGTATAGCAATACAGTTCTGACCCTTTTTCAAGGCGTTATCTATTGTCGTGCCAAATCTAAAAAGCATATCCAATCACCGAGTTATGAGAACATTTCAATGAGTGCATTTATTAGACGTTGAGGCTTCTGATAAGGGCTAACAAACCTTCCCTGATGAACTGGATTGAATTAGATTCTCCAATACAACTGGACATAGAATTGCATCCCTTAAATCCATTCCAACCCGTGTTGCAGTGCAGGATGCCTTTATTGTCCGAATTAGAACACCAAACTTGAACTTTCTCCAAACATTGACAAATTGGCACTACCTCCATTGCTCTTTTTTTTGTCTGCATTCTGGAAAAGAAATACAGCATTAGCCTAGTTGCCGTGCTTGTATACAATCACTTACCAGATAACAAGCTCATAATCAGCCTTCACAATGCTTTTGCATGGCTGTTGGAAACATTCCAACTTAGTTACTAGCAGGGTAAATTTTAAGGTCCTAAATATTTTTCTATTCAAATTAAGGTTGGCTAAACCTGAATTTTTGTTAGGTAAAATTTGATAAAATAAAATCCTTTCGTCATCTTTCCACTTGGCTAAAATATAAAATTTATATGATATAAAATTGTCGTCTTGGGGAATTTTTTGTAGTTGGTAGCTAAATGCAATTATTTAACTTCAAATTCTGAGCGCTCATTCGCACGTGAATGATAGCCGATTCAATATCCTTCCCTTACAAAGCAATAACAACGATTCAAAGTATAGGGTGAAAGCATGTTAGGGTCTACATAAACAAGGTGCGGCGCACGGAGGGTTGCCCTCCATGGCCGGAGGGTGAAGTAGCTTATCGCTAGTGCTGATGTTTATGTTTATGCTTCCGCTGTTATAGGAGCCCATAGGGGAAGGGCGCGCAAGACACCATCGTGTCCCCTTCCCGCACTATGGCCATCCCAGGTGCGGGATAGACGGAGGGCCCATGTGGCAAGTGTGCTAGATGGGGGATTTTTCGCGAGATGTACGACTCGGTAGATTAACAGGCCTAGTTAAGGAATGGAATGAAAATTCCAATCTTGAACCGCGAAAAGTGGGAGAAAATATTTCCCCATTAGCAGGGTCATAGTTTAGAATAAGTTGTGGACTAGGGGTAGAAATAATGCAGGCAAAAGAAACCTTCTAGTAATTTAAGCTCAACTTGCTCATGAACCGCATTTTTCAAGTGAAAATTGAATGAGAAATTGCTCAAGAAGAAGCTTGAAAGAAAATGCGTGAAATGATCAATATTTGGCCCAAAAGAAATAGAGAAAATTTGAGAAATAGTCAACTGATTAGAGAAAGTACCTTACATAGTTCTTTTAATTTATCTTTCAATATTTTTAGGAAGAGGTATATTCAATGTTTGATATTTATTTCAGAGGACTTAATAAAAGGTAGATACTGATTAGAGAAAGTACCTTACATAGTTCTTTTAATTTATCTTTCAATATTTTTAGGAAGAGGTATATTCAATGTTTGATATTTATTTCAGAGGACTTAATAAAAGCTATATCTACCAAAAGTTTCTACTATTTTTGCCTCCTATTCTTGAACAATGGAGCACACTAATTTGGAGTTTGATATGTATTTGAAAGCTAAAATATGGAGGCTATCAAGAAATGTGATAATGTTATTCCTGATGCAATATGAAGATAAAGCACACGATATTCTGGTTTTTTACACAATGGGAGATAATGGGAGATAATGTATTAGATAATTTTCGGACGGGAGGAATTTCGCCAGAAAAATTTCCGAGGCGGTGCTGCCAGCCGAGGGGGCGCACGATGCTACTAAATTTGTGCTGGTGTGACGGACTAGCAAGAATCGTGTCTGGTATAGAATTAGGGGCAATTTATTCCATAAAATACAAGGGCATTTTTATAAATTGCACTAAAAACAATATAGTAAGTATATCAACTTTTAAACTTAGTATCATTTTTAGGCATCCACAAATTTGTTTTTCCCTTCTTACATTTTGGGCATCCACTAAATTTGTCTCCCTAAGAGCATAAGTTTTCTACCATCCATTCATATTTACTATCTTTTCCTTCTTTTCTTCCGATACATTTCTACAATTAGAAAAACAACGTTGCAACAAATCAAAATGGATGAGCAATGTGCCCATATTCCGTCAATTAACTTGTATGGTGCATCCATACAACTGCCTTTAAAACATGCAACAAGAATGCACATGCTGAATGGCTGCAGTTGTGTAGTGATATGGTGCCGACCCTAATCATGTAACTTAGAATGCACCACCATGCCTTGTAAAATCTTCCAAGGTCATTAGGTTCTCTATTTCCAACAGGAAGTGCCTTATGCAAGATATGTAGCAAACCTCTCAGGACTGAATTTGTCTCAACTGGCTAGAGTTTGTTCTCTTTCAGATTCCAGCACAATCTGATTGTCAGAAGGCTAGAATACCCATTGGAAGCTGCAAACTATAAAATCTAGTAGCAAAGTTGTGATGACCACCAGTAGTAACATCATCTAGTAACTTGGGGATGGTGCTAGCACTTCCACAAATTTTTTAGATGCTTGTGTTGACAATATTGGTGGTAACGAACCATAAATAAGCAAGATGATAAACCAGCTTGCAATGCAGCCCCATATTGTGAGATGATGGAAGTATGTAAAGTGTTGCACTACTGTAAAAAGCTGAAGATTGGGCACAAGCACAAGTCCTGTAAATAGTGCTGCTCCAAAATCTTGAAGCGCTGCAGGTTGCCCAGTTGACTTCATTGCCAATAGATAATAAAGTGCTATGGGAAACATGAATATTACCAATGATGCATACACCGAATTTGCCAATGAAAGGACGATTAGGTGTTTGTTGAACAACTTTTCTTCCTGACCAGAACGATGGTAGTTGTGGGAATTTTAGGCAATTGTTTGCCCCCCTATGGGCAACCCAAAAAGCAACGATCCCCTTGAAAAGTCTATTGATAAAATACTCATTTTAACTACTTTTCATTGGTGTGTCCTACGGGCATCCACGTTCACACATGTCAGTCAACTCAAATGATGTATGATGCGGTCAATTAAAGAGCGCTGGAAACCGTATGACTTCCAGGATATATTTCACTTTTCCAATCACATATCCATATCATCAAACCTCCTAAAAATGTTGATCATCTTAGGCTTATCTTACAAACATTACAAGAATCTTTGATGGTACACATGCTACCAAACTTTCTCATCTCAATTTCTTCTCTATTTTATGGCACACATTTACATGTAAAGGACCAGCATGGAATTTCTACATCCCTTGCTTTCAGCAATCACTTGTTTAGAAACAGTCTCATCGCAATTCAAGGTCTTGTAAATGGATGCGTGCATAAAAAGGAACCTTGGGCATTGCTAATGCTTTTTGCTTGAATAAAAAGCAAATATCAGATGACTTCTTTTCTTGCTTGAGATAGCTATGTCAAAAGTTTGTCATCCCCCTGGCAAACATGCGACATAATTGCGCGAGCCATTGCATGTCAAGTTCTTTCTATACAGATTGTTCCCAAACCAGCCAGTCTATGAGCCGTAAATTCACAAAGAGGCCAATGTTGTAACCTGCTCCACATGTTTTACACGAACCCTACATAATGCATTAACTTGTCTAGTTCACGAAGGTCCTCTCCCATATAGTCATCGGCGTACATGTTTGAAATCAGCACATATCCTGCAGCATAACAGGAGTCCAAACGTAATATTTTGCCAAAGCATCGTTTCCCTAGTTTCTTATTACCATGCATCTTGCAGGCATCAAGCAATGCCACCCAGCCAGAAACAGCATGCTCAAAACTTTGAAGTAATTCTTCAGCTTCTGAAAAACGTCCTTCATGGCCCAAAAGATCAATCATACAAGTCAAATGTAATGTATTAGATTTTATGCCATAGCAATTTCTCATCAATTCAAAAACCCAACGACCTTCATCTACCAAGCCTGCATGCCAGCAAGCCGTAAGAACACTAACAAAGGTTGCATCATCTGGTTTTATACCATCTGATTGCATGCCTTCAAACCAAAGCAGAGTCAACATGGCATTGCCTAACTGCGCATAGCCAGCAATCATGGCACTCCATGACACCACATTTTGAGTTGTCACCCCATAAAATGCTTTGCCCGACTCCTCCATGCTACCGCAATTGCTATACATATCCACAAGAGCGCTCCCAACAAAACAATCAAAGCCAAGACCCTTTTCAATTACCTGCTCATGAATTTGCCTACCCTGATGTATCGTCCCCACATTGCCACATGCTTTCAAGGTGCTAAGAAACGTGATTTTATCTGGCTCTTCACCCTCATTCAGCATAACTGAATAGCATTCTAGTGAAGTGATGCTTTCATTGTGCTCAGCAAAGTCCGTCTATCAATGAATTCCATGAAATCAGGTCACAAGAAGACAAGTTGTCAAAAGCTTTATTTGTCTCCTCCAAGCTCCCACACTTTGCATACATATCAATGAGAGCATTTCCAATGACAATATGCATTTTATTGCATTTGATCACCTGCGCATGAATACGCCTCCCTTCATATATCATCCCAATGCCACCACATGCTCTTAAAACACTCGAAAAAATGACTATATCTGGTGTAATCCTCATACCGCATATTCTCATAACAGTCTAAGGCAAGAAGGCCTTCACCATGCCTGGCATATCCAGTAATCATTGCACCCCAACAGACTACATCCCTGCCCTCCAATCTATTGAAAACTTCCCGTGCCTCCATCAGACTCCCGCATTTGGAATACATGTCCACAAGGGCACTCCCCACAAAAATATTAGACTGGATATTATTTTGAATGATGTGGGCATGGACCGCCCTTCCCTGCATAAGTGCCATAGTATGCATGCAGGCTTTTAAAATGCTGAGATAAACAAACTCATTCCCCTGCACCCCTGCTTAAAGCTCAAGGCCAGTATAAGCTTGTCCAAGACTAGCATGAGCAGAAATAATTGAACACCATGTATAAATGCTCAGCCCTGAAATCCTATTGCAAACATGATTTGTTTCAACCAAACTTTCGCAAGAAGCAAATAAACGAACGAGATGATCAGTTAAAATTACAATTGAACTTACTTCACTCTGTAATAAACGAGCCTGCAATTGCAAACCATATTTTATATCTTTTCTCCTGTCTCCCTCCAGTAAAAGGAAGCGGGCATTGTTCCATGAGAGACTAATATTTCTCTGCTCCATAATATCAAGTGTCTCTGTTATTCGCCCATATTTTCTAAGTTTGTCAAGGGGAATTGCATATCTGATGATATTATACAAACCAAAAGTCTCAGTCTACAAGGAAATATCATCCAAGGGTAAAGTTTACGAGTGTCTTACTCTGATATTCTGCTGCCCTTTTCGCTATCTGACTGTTTTCAGATGCACACATTTTTAATAGAAAATGCAAGCAGGAAATAGTAGAAGCCGAGGGCATTTTTGAACTTACTTTGATGAGCAAAGGATCTAGCGAATACAGTGTAGTTGCTGGAACCTGGACCATGTCGCCACTCGAACACGGATTCGGAATTGATATAACCATGGCTAAAATCTTATGCCCAGACACACGAAGGCTATGGAATGAGCAGGGCCGTCATTTCCAGCAGAAAAAACTGTAAGAATTCCCTTTTCAACTGCATGGAAGCTCCCGATGGCGAGAGCATTTGTGAAAAATCCCTGGGGCTCTAATCCGATTGAAATTGATAAGATATGCACACCATCGTCAAATGCTGCAGGAACATCAGCATCAATGCATGCTCTGCCCAACATGCTTTGTATGCTGCAAGCCTCTCGTCTTGCAGTTCCATTTCAAAATCTGGCAACGAAAGAAGAGGCTCCAGTAGAAATTTCGACTTTCACATGGCAACCACGTTCCGAAGAGGCATTCCAAGGCAAGAGCGAGAAACATCTGTATTTGCAAGCTTTCGACTTCCGTCTCCATTAAAATCGAGTACTGCATCTAGCTATCTAGCTATGCCAGTGCCGGTTATCCAGTTTCCACACCGCCCGCCCAGGAACACTGGCGACCGAGAGTTTACCTTCAACATCAGGTTTGGAGCAGTCACCAGCATATCCTAGGGATATTCTAGGATATACCTAGGATATGCCAAAAGCCCATATAAACAAGGGTTTGCCCCCTAGGGGCAACCCAAAAATTACTAAAAAGGTACTTTTCTGTGTACTTTTATACAAGTACACAATTGTAGTTTAAAGTACCTAGACTTCAATCTTGGCTAGAAAACGTTGTGCTATGTTCGAGAGTAGTAGTACATAGATGTTGTTAGGTACCTTCTGATGTCAACAAGATGTTAATAACCCAAATAATATTGTCATATTTGACTAACTAGAGTATTTTCCTGGTAGTTCCCAAACATGTAGACCCTAACACGCTCTTACGCTACAATTCATAAGAAACAAACAATATTATTTGAGGGAACATATATATTTAACTTACTAGAACGAAAGACGACATGTAACAATCTTTGTGTTGTATGTAGAACCAAGAACTACTACATTATTTTGACTGTGTTACATATCCATATTCTTCACATCTTTAGTAACTCAACTCACCCATTTTGGGGGTATATTCAGGACCTATTCCATTAAAGTGATTTACCCTTTAAGTTACCACAAGGTGCAACGTTACAATGCATTAGGATGTATTTGGGATCTCAAATCAGCCTCCTAGCACCCGTTCCACGTCATAAAACGGCTCCTTTTTCCACATGCTATGTAGGATACCAAACACTCATAACTACAGATTTAGTGGAAATATTCTCTTGGATTGGGGAGAATCACGCATTAATGGCGCCATGTTTATTTATTTCCGCTAGTTGTCAAACAAACTAAAAAACCACGGTGCAGAATTATGTCCACACTATGCTTTACCGCACCATTTCCATTTACTGTGGCAAAGTCGCTTAGCTTTGTAGAAAATGAAAAGATCTTAATTTGTCTACGCTAAGAATAATTCAATCAATTGCGCAAACTATACAGAGGCCTAAAATTTTTAGCACATGTAAAGCCCATATCGATGCCAAACATCTGAAGTTCAGTGTGACAATTTTGAAGATCAGCTTTGTGCCCATTTCAAATATTATTGATAAAGGATGTTCTCGAAGAAAATGGCCATTCAAGGACCAAGTGTTACGACTATTAATCAAGATACAAGTATACAAATCCAAAGACAATCAAGCTAGTTGCCTCATTTGCTTTCTACTTTTCTTTTCTCTAATTGCTATTACTTTACAAGTAATATTCTATTGGTTGAGAGGTGCATTGCCATGCATATTTACATTTTCCTTTTTTGGTAGCTAAGAGATTTGTCCATTCTTTGGGATCCAATGGTTAGAATATTTGCATATCTTCTGTGAGGCACACATGGTAGACAATTCTTAGGAATGAGTTTTTGAAAGAAATTATCATAGTGGTACTTTAACACGAGATCATGATTAGCGGTGATCTTGTGGTTGGATTTATTCAGTCCCTTTTCACATAGTTATGGAAAGTGGATGGATGGATGGATGGATAGACTTTTTTTGTGGAAAAATCACAAAATAGGCACTCGAAGACAAAAACTTACATTAGTAAAATACACTAAATAGCCCCACTTGTCTTGGGCTAGTCCAAAGCCTAGCATGGAAAGTAAATTTTTATGGGCCACAAAGACACTGCAAAATGAAATTTTCAACCACTAGTGTTACATACTATAGAAGGTTCTAGTTGATAATAAAGAATGACATTATGGCCATGCGATTGACTATGTGACAAATTAGGCCAGACTTAGTCATTTTTTAACATCTTCATACCGTGTTTTGGGCATAAAGTAAATGCCGAAGTTGACATATACACTCACTATGAGACTTAATAATTTCTGCATAAATAGGCCCTCTCCTAGAAGTAAAGAATTGAATTGAATTGGAACAACAATCAACACTGGCAATCAACAATCTGGAAGAATTGTTTATCAGTCTTGCTAGGTGCATATGTAAATAGCATAAACAGCCGCTCTTGCAAAGTTATTAAATCATGGGTGTAAGATTTTCACTTCCGTTAAGAAGACGACTAATCGCAAAAATAATGGCGGCAACAAAGGTGAGCAAAATTTTCCTGGATCTGCTTGGAGAAAGACCCCAAAAAATCGGACTAGTCTCCAAAGAGGAAGAGGAAGAAATGCGCAAATTTGCCATTTCTCAACAGCAGGTAGAATTGGATCGAATTAAACAGATAGAAATGGACAGGACCTTTGCTCTGGAGCTCCAAAAACTATCACCGCTGGATCTGCCAGGTGTCGTCCGCCCACCTGCTTACGTGGCATGCATAAAAAAGGCCAAAGCTAGATGCCCACGATGCATGTTTCACCAAGGCTATAGTTGCTTAGAGTTTCAGACGCTTTTGCTTTCCATGGAGGTGGACGTTGAAGAATCCACAAGATGGATTAGATGTTTGCATTGCGGACTCGCCGTTCATCTCGACAATGGCGCTTGCAAACATTTGGCTTGCAAGTGTGGTCATGAGTTTTGCTCTGTCTGTGGATGGGACTGGCCAATACGAACGTAATGTAGCATATAGCTTTCAATTGTCTGCCAATGGTAGATATTTTCCACTGCAACATGCAGAGAGATGAAGTTTCACCGTAAACTAGACATATTAGAGAATAGACTCATTCCAAATGTTGGGAACAAGTGGAAAATATTTTGGATTGCAGCATGCTGCTCAACCAATCTTAAAGGGAGAAGTTGAATTGCAACAAATTATGTACATATAAGTATTTGCCCTATGTGCTAGCCCAATGTGAAAGGAGGATATATTGGATTATAGTAAACTAGATACGTTGCCCAATGTTGGAGAATGGTGTTTCTAAATGAATTTGATGGACAACAAAAAATGTAGCCTGCATTTTATTGAACTATATGGGTCATCCACTTTGAAAATATGAGGTAGTATGAGTTATTCAAACACGAGTTATATGTATTTCTAACATGGGTTATATGTATTTCTAGAAGTTTCAAACACCATACCATCTTTTATACAACCACATCTTATATGTATTTCCAGAAGTTGCTCAAACACCATACCATATTTTATACAGCCTTAACAACGTGATCCTCGCGTTTATATGTTGAGATCAGATCTCAGCCGCTGGATTAAAGTTTGTTATCAGCTATAACACACTGTGGCCCAAACGTTATGCATCTGAATGCATAAGAACCTAGGATGTTATGCCATCGCCAACCTGTTGTGGCGAAAACAAGAGACGCAGCTGCTGCAGAGCCTGCATCCTACCCCGGATCTGAGATAAATGCTCGGATCACGTTGTTAAGGCGGATAACGCCCTGATCCCTTGGGTATTATGCAAAAAAAATTTCGGGCCATTTTGTGTATGGCCTCGGTCAGGGCGTTATCCTCACACTTGTATTGTACTACACTTGTTATTATAAGTATTATATTTCAAGTCTTGCCAAATATACGCTCTTTAAAGCAACTTCCACAAAGACTTTAAACAGTTCCTCTTTAAACAAATATACTCTCTTTAAGCAACTTCGACAAAGACTTTTACGCTTGATGTCGTAGACTTCATCAATAAGGTAAAGTTCTGGTTTGACGTCGTCTCTTTGTCAGCTAAGTTACAAAAGTTTTCTTTATATTGCCGTGTTTACAGCGTGTATAACGAAATGCCAGGAGGTTACAGATAATTTCTATTTCCCCGAAATTGCAGAAACACGGTTGGGGCGAATTGAAATACATTGCGTTCTATAAATGGGCGCTGGCTCTGTGCTAGAGCTCATATTTTTGAGAATCATGGGCGTAAAATTGTGGCTGCTGTTTAAGAGGAAGCTAATGGTGTTTGTGAAGCTGAGCAGATATTTCTGGGACCTGCTCCATGAAAGGCTGAGAAAACAGCAGGATGAAGAGCAGTATAGAATCCGATTGATCGGAAAACAGAATGAAGAAAACCGAAGCAAAATTGCCGACCTTTATGAGCAGGCAGAATTGGAAAGACTAGCAGCTCTCAAATGGAAAGCCAAGCGGATCGAGATGGATCAGAAGCTTAATACCAAACGGCAAAAACAGCCGTCCGGCTTGCCAGCTGTCGACAGCCCACCTGCTTGCGTGGCATCGATCTCCAAAGCCAAGGCTAGATGCCCCCAATGTATGTTTCACCATGGTCTTCAATGTGAGGAGTTTCATCAACTTTTGCTTCACATTGAAATAGAGGATCAGGCACCTAAACAATGCATCAGATGCTTGCGCTGCGGACTTGTTATCTCTTGCCCTACCGATGGTTGCAAACATGTAGCTTGCAGATGTGGTCATGAATTTTGCTCTACCTGTGGATGGGATTGGCCCCTGTAGTATGGGAGTTAGCTATACTTGGATGGGATTGGTCACTGTGATTAGCTAGTATAAGGATCTGCACAAACATAGGTCTCATTTTAAAATGGCCTAATGTATGTTTATACAAAACAAGAAATTTATCGCGGCGACCAAGGCCGCTGCGAACATTTCTCTTCACTAATTAACTTATCAATTGAACATTTGTGTGATGTCAAAACATTGAGATTGAGTGACTCTACGCACCAATGCTTAAAGTCCCTTAATGCCTATCTCAATTCGGATTATCCAAAGTCCCTTAATGCCTGTTTCAATTTAGAATGTTGTGAAAGAGGCAGATGTTAAGCCCGATGCAAAGGGCACATTAATTTTGGGTGTGTAATGAAAGTTCTTGGACCAATTACAATATTTTCGGTTGTACATATTTGAAAATGTATAATTACTTCTATTTATTTGTGTTCTGGGATGTAATGAATGGGGTGTAAATGAGTTAGCATCAATATGCTAGACCAATTATCAATTAACGGATAATACTATAGCAACTTAAACATGGTTCTTTTTACATGATCTTTCCAGTTTCAATTTTGATGCAAAATTGACTACACATCTTCTTCTTGCCATGACTTGCAAAGCATGGAAACTGTTGAAGCTTGGAAGTAGACTTGTCTCCAGGAATCAAATGAGAATGCCCTGCTCGTGACATACAAAGAATGAGGGCTTTGCAAGCAGAAAGGCTCAGGTTAGAGACCAATGAGCTAACCGAAGGGACGAGGGCTTTGTGGCAGTACTGCACGTCCCTGTTTTGGCGAGAGTTGTTTCTGCTTGCACAGGTTTTCTTTTGCTTGCCATCACAGAAGCTATGGCGCTAGCTGATCATTATGTTTGGAGTCACAAAAGCTATGGTACCTTAGAAGTAGAGGCTCCTAATGCGGAGCACAACTTGGTAGTTTAATGCAAGCGAATTGACAGAAAGCCTCTCAACATACTCGAAAAATGGTTTCCTTAGGCTACTGGGCTGCTTGTTTCGTAGGCTTTGCATGAAAGCAACCCATAACGAGTTCAAGAGCAGAGATATTTGTTCGGTATTCAAATCGTTCCTGCCACATGTACAGTAGGTAGAAGTAGGTCCGTCAATTATGCCATGATTTGGGGCAATGCCATGATTTGGGGCTTTGTTTCAGCTCTCCCGTTCTTCAACAATATCCTTTGGAAAAGACAAACTACGTTCTCTAAGTATTGGCAGAAAGGTGTTGGATACTTATGTTGTTGGGCAATGAGTTGAGAATGGATCCTTTAATGAAATCTACCTTGCCAAACTAGACGGCACAGAGCCGTGACTGTGAAGCTGTTGGGCCAGCCAAAAAAGTGAGAAACTGTGCCATAATAGCTGTGAAAGCCCTCGATGCTGAGAACATAATTTGAAGACAACGGATTTGATATGGTCTGTGGGGTATGGGATAAAGCCTGAAAAGGTTGGGGCCCATTGGATAACGATTTCCTTGAAGGATCCGCCCTTTTGGTGTGTTGGTTATTACTAGAGGTGCTAGTGCGTAACATTTGGTATCAGAGCCAAGGTTCAATTCCTCGTGGCAACATTGGTGTGTTCCACATGCTTCGAGGAAGGGGAGGAACTGATATGGTTTGTGGGGTATGGGATAAAGCCTGAAAAGATTGGGGCCCATTGGATAACGATTTCCTTGAAGGATCCGCCCTTTTAGTGTGTTGGTTATCACTAGAGGTGATAGTGCGTAACAGGATTGAATGACCTGTCAATGTCTGTTGTGGCAGAAAGATGAGATGACTTGGCGCTGAGATGGGCCACAGGTATCTGTCTATATTGTAGTCGATGTCGTTGTTGTGTCCAAATTGTTCCGTGGTAGCCCAAACATTGCCGCCAGATACTATTGTCCCCTCCCTTAACTCGTTACCTTCAACGCCCACAAGACTACATGCCTTCCAATGGTAGACAGAGAAGTGGCATCCCTCCACATCACAAGACTAAGATACCTGCCTTCTCGACTACCTAGTTGAGAAGGTAATCTTTGAGTTTTATTTTTATTTTGTAATGTTTAATTTATTGTTTTTATATTTTAATATTTAATATTATTACTACACATGTGAGATTTTGTTGTCCTCCTCCATATACGTTTTCCATACGGAAGAGGAGGGGGCCAACCAAAGAGTACCAAAGTAGAGAGCCTACATTCCTAAAATTGGAAGAAAAGGGAGGGGGGTTACCTAGAACAATGTCATGTGGCCATATTAACCCAAAGTTTATCTCCTCCCTCCTTCCAACTTCTCCCCTTCCTTCTCCCTTCTCCCCTTTTTGCCCCTTCCCCTTCTCCCCTCCCTTCTCCTCCCTTCTCATTTTGTGCCCCTCCCTTCTCATTCTTGCCTCTCCCTTCTCATTCTCGCCCCTTCTCCTCTCCCTCTTTGTCCCGCGGCCCCATCCCATCTCTTCGTGATGGCTTCCAGTTGCAGTAGCGTTTATCTTTGTAACATAATTGAAATGAGGAAGACCACAACAAAATACAAAAAAATAAATCATGTATGTGGCATCGATACTTACTTGATACGACTGCATTTAGTTCACTATCCAAATTTCGTTTTGGAGTCTCCAGGCTGTCAGCAGCTGGGATTGACTTAGTAGTATCAAATGGGCTGAATTCTAGGTACACCCGGGAGGTATCTTGCAGTCTCATAACTGATCGAGGCGTGGATAACCGTTGGATATCCTTGTTCTCAAATTTCGCAATTTGCAAACACTAAGTCAAGAGACGTGACAACATCAAGAAACATTAGTTAAAGGCACTTACTTGTGTCTATTGGTTCTTGTGGTACTACTCGAACACCAAAAGCCAAAAAGCCATGTCTCGGTCATAATGTGGGGCACAACCGGGGGCAACAGGTTCTAGAGTGTAATGCGCAAAACAAATTCAAAATCAATAGAGTCTTTAGGCGAGGGTTAGAGATGATAATATTTACCTCAAATGGTGTGATAGACATGGAATGTGATATGCGGGATTGCATTCTCGCTATCTGGCCCGGCAACATTTTACCCCTCCCATTTCGCATAACGCCCACAAAATGGACAACCTTCATCACCCTCTTCTTACGCCTCGGGAAGCATTGGAAGTCACCGGGGATCTAAAGGAGTGTCATGACCACTATGCTCGAAAAAAATCTCAAATCTTTGCATTCGAGGTTTACCGCAGCTAGCGATAAGTCTTCACATGCCTTTAGCTCAATTTCAGTTTACGCTAGTTCCTTATTTAATTGATTCATCCCGGGCAACCTTTGTACCATTTAGCTCTTCATTCTTTAGTTTAAGCATAACCCGAACATCCTCTGGCCGCTTCAGTTCTTTGTCATGATTGATTGCCATATCCGGCAAATCAGCTCTAATTTCTGATGATTTATGCTCCATCAACTCAATCTTTCTTTTGATATCATTTTTCCTATTCTCGTTTGCTTGCAATCATTGCTTGCATCTATCAAACCTAGCTGATGTTGCAGCCAACCATTCCTTCACAAGTATGCCATAGTCTGCAAAACAAAACTATGTATATGTCAGCCTCCTAACATAGTAAGCCACGTACTGATGGAAGACCACAATCACACACCAAACAACACAAGGTACTCTCTACACACCACCACATACCACACACCACACAACATACGCTGCACAGTACACACCACACAACACGTTGTGGTGGTAGCAAGGAGTGGTGGGACATTGTGCAGGGTGGTGAAGTGTGGTGGTGGTGGTGGGGTGTGTGGTGGTGGTGGAGTATGTGGTGTGGTGTGGTGGTGGTGGAGTGTGGTGGTGGTGGATTGTGGTGTGGGACATGGCACAAGGCATCCTAAAATTTAACTGCCATAATTAACCACTAAGGAACCACTATACATGTGGTTACTTATGCAAAAAATAATAATCTTAATAGAAACCACATATTATAGTGGTTTTTATTAGTAGCATGTGGTTTTTCATGCTAGTTTTTGTTGCAACATGGTTTATTTAAATTGATAATGGTTTCGAGCATGGTTTTCTTGTTAGTTTATTGATACAACATCGGTTATTAAGTTGGTAATGGTTTATGATATGGTTTTTCAATGCTAGACGATGATTCTCCATATTGGTTTTCTTTTGTAGCATGGTTTACTAGAATTAGTGTAGTTTGGAAGGCGGTTTTCACTGCCAATTTAAATACCTAGTGGTTATTCATGTTGGTTTTCTATTGCCGAAATTGTCTATTAAAAATCGACCACATTGGTTTTCTTTTGTAGTATGGTTTATTAAAATTAATGTAGTTTACAAGGTGGTTTTTACTGCCAATATAAATATCTAGTGGTTATTCATGTTGTTTTTCTATTGCAGACTTGTCTATTAACAATCGAATATGATTTGTAGCATGGGTTTCCGTACCATTTTAATTTGCATGGTGGTTATTTATAATTCCCAACCAAAAGGGTGGTTATTCATAGTGCTTATTCATATTTCATGATGTAGATTAAATTATTACTTAAATATATGCTATGAAATGCATGCTTATATTTAAGACTACTGGAAATACTGAATATTGTAGTGTAGTTACCCGGAAGACCCTAGAAATTTTTATGGAAATGGCTCAAAAAAATGCCGAAAATCTTTTTGGTTATTGGCTTTTTTTTTTAAATTGCCGCATATTTCAAGAACGACTTTCCCCCCAACCCCCGGGCACCGCATTTCGAACCGGAGCCCCTAACCTTTTGCCCCAACGAAGTTGCAGTGTAACACTTTTGTTTATGGAGAGCGTAAGTGGCAACGATTCCACTTTTGCAAGGGACGGATTCAGAACCCGTCCAAGCCATGTTGAAAAGGTCAAGACCTAGAAGCAATAAAAATATTAGAAACAAGTTTGTAGATCGATTTTCCCCAGTGGTTGATTTTCCAAGGTCGGATTTGTTGTTGCCAATTTGTTACCAAGGTCGGCATTGCTTTGAATACAAGCACAAAACAAGAAGGTATTTTCACAACAAATGAGATATAAGAATGGCTTCAACATGAGGAGCGTAATGTCAGCTTAATTTAGCTCTTAAAAACAGGGGAATGTGATTTAGGAAAAAAAAAACATCAGATAAAGCAAGAATTAGAAAGGGACAAAATAAAAAGCTTTAGAATGTAGTCAAGCTTCTTGGTTGCTAGATCGGCTTTTGTACCAGCTTAAGGACATAAGTGGACTAAAGGAAGAAAGCGAAAAGAGATATGTTCGCTGGATGATATATTTTATGCCTGAAAGCATCGATAATCAGGCCTAAGTCATTGAGGGCAATAACACATTTTATGGCACGGGGAAAAATATGTTGAGACAATAAAACAATGGTTTATTTAAACTAGTCTTTAAACTATTTAAACAATGGCCTTATAGTGCCATATAGTGCTAATCAGGCTCTGGGGCTACCTAGATTGCAAACACAAACGGAAAACTGTCTGGATCTTTAATATCAAGGATGAGATTTAGAGTTGAAAATCTTATTGCGCCTTTAATAGCCGGAATGGATATTATAGGGTCTCTAATAGCCAGAATGAGTTTTAGAGGTGTATGAGCTAGGGAGATGGCATTGGAAAAGCAAAATTCAATTGACTTAGTTTTCACATGAAATGGGTGAGCAAAGGAGGAATAACGGATCCACCTGCATAGAATTACCAAAGATAATTTTCCCATTTAGCTTTGAAGCCAGAATCTATCCCAGAGGAATAGGCCCAGATATGATAATCCACTTGGGATTTTTTCCTCTTCCCCATTTTTTCTACCAATTTGTTTGTGCTAGAGATCAACTTTCCATGACTTTATTGTCTTACATGACTTATGGGAGATCTAACCCATCTAACACAGTCTATGTTTGGTTTTATTTGTGCTTCAAAATGATAAGCCCGCTCCAACCATTTAAACCAAGTTCGCTCTATAAAGCTGGGCTCTCTATTCTAAACTCTGATTGAGCATGTGGCATGTGCTTCCAGGGAGATCTTTTGGACCAAGTCTTCTGAACCAAATATGCTTAGGCTGGCCACGTTAATGGCGAATAACACATTTTATGCCATATGATTAAATATGTTAAGGCATTAATTAAGATATGTTTAAACCATAAAAGGTAATGTGTTAGTCATCGAAATTAATGGTTGAAGAACCATTGAGCTTAAATAGGTGAGCACCCCAATAGTGCCATGTCGTGCCTAGCCTGAAAGCAGTGCAATGCAAGTAAATTACATTAGATTTGCAATGTGGTCACATAGTAGTCTATGAGTGCAATTTATGAGTACAAGCATGTAAACCATATTGCCTTCTAAGCATTTGCTCAAAAAGTTGGAAGGGGTTATTGATTTTTCTCAGTCTAGCAAAACCCAATAGCATTACATTTTGTGTAAGCTTATGCGTTGTGGCCGGTGTAAAAATCAACAGTCTTTTGAGAAGGAGCACAATCTTAGAGGTAGTATGGAGCACAATCGCTGATGACCAATGGCAAAGCATAAACCAGAGACCTCCAGACCAGTTAATTTTCCAGTCACAACATTCTTCACTTTCAGCCCTCCCAAGAGCCCCTTTTCATTTCCAACTGCTTCAACAACTAGACTATTCCAAAGAACCTCAATTTTGGGATTGTCAAGAGCCCCTTTCTGCATAATTTTGCTTGCCCTAAACTGATCCCTTCTACGAATAATGAACACCTTGCTACCATACCTGGTTAAAAATGTAGCCTCCTCCATCGCCGAGTCTCCACCACCAATCACTGCCAATGGTTTATTCCTACCCTAGCTTCCTCTAGATATAGTTTATGTTCTAGAAATTTTGCTATCTCCCGTGCAACCAAGCCTACTTCGTTTTCCATCATACAGAACGCCCCCTGAAAACAGAACCCATTCAATCAACCCGTACCTCAAAAAAATCAGACACAGCCACCTAAACTCTGAGCCATACCTTGCCGCAACCACCAGATTCTGAGACATTAGCTCTTGGCAGCTCCAAGACAAGCAAGAATACAATTGAGAGAAAAGAAGAGATTCTAAATGCAGTGCGGAAGAAGGTAGTAGCCAGAAAGAAGAAGACAATTGCAAGGAAAGTGAGTAGCAAGACGACGGCGACAAGGAAGGTTGACAAGAAGATGACTGTTGGAAGGAAGGTTGACAAGAAGATGACTGTTGGAAGGAAGTCCAAGACACTCACAAGGAAGCCTAATTCCAAAGGTTGTTATAATTTCTGGCATTCTCTAATTTGATGTACATGCTTCTCATGCTTTTGTTACATATTCAAATTATTTTTTGCAGGCAATATGAAGAAATAGTTTGCAGGAAATATGCTCAGAAGTCTTGTGCAGGGAATGACAAGCACTTGCCCATCTAAGGGATCAATATGTAAAAAGGTCTCTTGCATTTTCTATCTAGCAATGGACAGTAAGAGCTTAGCAATAGGTTCGATGGGTGCAGGTTTGATTTCATATTCTGGAGGCAGTTTTTATTATGAGGTAGATATTTCTATATGTTACTCTCCAAAATGGCAGGTCATTTTTTGCTTATAGATACGTTTGCTTGAGAGTTGACAATTCTGGAGATATATGCTGGAAACTTGCAGCCACACCAGTGCCCCACTACATAAAACAGAGCATGAAAATCTCACACCAGTTCTATGCAGCAGGGCGTAAGTTGTTGGGTCTTAAGGTTTTGGCTATGAACTACCATGTCAGTAATTATTTTGAGAGGATACAAGAGGCTCTCTTTCATCAGCACATCTTACACACCCTTTCTCCTGTTGAGAGCTCTAGTGATGAGGATGGAAAAAAGGTTATTCTTCATCCCAAAAAGAATGTAGCTTCTCCTGGCCCTAAAGAAGCAAAAGATGCCATCACTATCGAACGCCTTCAGAAGCTTAACACCAAGAATGTATCTGCATGGAGCATGAAGAGATTAATGATAAAAATCAAGCAGCATGGCCTTTCTACCCTTTCTCAGAGTATTGATGATAGTGAGACAGATGAAGAAAATGCAATTAAGAGTGAGCTGGAGGCCAAGATAGTGGCGAAGCAGATCTTTAGAAATGTTGCAGAACCAGGATCAGTGCATATTATGTCTCAACTTTCTCAATTAGATATAGTTTTAATATTATCAAATTCTTGCATTATTTTCTCCTTCAGGTATATCACTATAGCGGATCTCAAAAAGGTTCTTGCCGGATGAGGAAGCGAAAAGAGCTTTTCCTTTGTTCGATGGTGCGACAGATCATGGGAACATCACAAAGAAGTGTTTGATCAATTGGGTGGTATGTTCATCATTCTGCATACTTTTTGCAATACTTGGCAAGATATGCAGTTTCCTAAATGAGGGTTTTGTTTTTGGCATTCCTTACAGATCAATGTTTACAATGAAAGGAAATCACTTGCTTTATCCTTAAATGACACTCAAACTGCTGTGCATAAGCTTCATCAAGTAGTTAATGTCCTCCTTATTATCCTTATCATTGTTATATCCTTTATAGTGTTGGGCATTGCCACTACAAGCGTTCTAGTTGTCATTTCTGGACAACTTCTTTTTGTTGTCTTTATCTTTGGCAACACATGCAAGACAGTGTTTGAAGCCATCATCTTTATTTTTGTGATGCATCCTTATGACATTGGAGACCGTTGTGTGATAGACGGTGTACAGGTATGTTCTTGCACTGAACTACTGTAAATTCTGTAAGTCGTAAGAAGTGTTTTGCTGAATTACTGCCTTGCTTTTACAGATGATGGTGGACGAAATGAATATCATGACAACAGTGTTCCTCAGATTTGATAATGCCAACACTATATGGTTCCAGACTAAGTTGACTGCATGCTGTCTATCATGGGTGATACCCTTAGATAAATATACTACTCGCACAAAATTGTATGCATTTCCATTACAGTGCTTCATAGCAAGCTTAACTTCTTACTCAATTTTGCTTGTAAAATGGGTCTCATCCTTGATGAATGAGATTATGATGGGTAACTTACTGTACTAAGATCTATAGCTAAAGCTTCTGCATCTTTAGTTCCATTTTCATTTGTAAACTGCCAAACACCTATTGCAAATGTGCATTTACCTTTAAGAATAATTTTCTCTCACAGCCCTGATCTAAGACATCTGCAAAACGTTTGCAATTTGGGTTGTTTTAGCTAGTTATCTGCATTCGCATTTTCAAATATGTACGAAGAATTAAGGTTAAATACGAAATGCATTCTATCCTTGCTTCCAAATCAATAGTGGGTTGTCAGCACATCTTCAGCTATGCACGTCCAATTACAGTGGGGTTTAAATATTCACCGCATGCTAAATGCATTCTACCCTTGCATTGTAAGTTTCCAAATGAATATTTCACTAGACCAATGGATCAATGGGCTCATCGTTGCATTGCACCAATCTAAAGAATGGTACCATATGATATTTCAAGTTTGGACCCCTAATAGACAACAGTTATGCCCCTAAGCATGAAAAGACCCTACGGCATGTCGTAGAGCCAATTGGCAAAGGAAGACCATTAGTTCAACCTTGGAAAGTTCTGTACTTCTTTTGCAGCATATTTAATCTTCGATAATTAGTTTCTTTCAGGTAAATGGTATTAGACAATTCAATCTCTATCATGATATGCCAAAATGGTATCAGTTTGCCACTGCAACATTTTGCCATTGCAACAGTTTGCCATTGCAACATTTTGCCATTTTGCCATTCAATATTCAGGAAATAATTCAGATTGTCTTGTGTAGGAGCCATCTGTCAAGCAACCTTTTCTTTTTCTATATGTTTGGTGAGAGTGTTCCAATATGTTACGTGTTCCAAACAACAAACGTTTTCCTGTTATCCTGTATCTCCAATCAACAAACTTTTTTTGACAGCACAAACAATTCTTACCACAAAATGATAATCACAAACAATGATAAGCACAAAATTTTTTGCACATCAAAAACAATGATAATCACAATGTACAAGGCTTTATCCTGTTATACAAACTGTTATCCAAACTTTTTTCCTGTTATCCTGGTCATAAAACTCGACATTATAAACAAAATATCTACATGAATGTTATCAAAATATGTAGACCACCATGTTAAAGTCCAATATTGCTGGTAAATTGCTCCAAAGTCATGTCGTTGTCAACATCCGTTTCCGTGTCAGATTCATTTGCAGCCATATGTGGACTGTCACCACAGATGGGAGATTGCACTTCGTCAGCTGCAGCAGAGGGTAAGATAGGGCCTGGAACAGGCAAAGGTGGACTGTCTACATGGACGGGAGATTGAAGTTCATCACTTGCAGTAGCAGAAGGTAAAATAGAGGTAAAGTTGCAAATTGGAGCATGACCAAATGGGTTCTGGTTTGTACTTGGCCAATCAGCTACCTAGGTTGGAAACCACAACTTTTTTATTTGGCTAGAGTTCCAAGACTCTGCTTGAAACGAGCCACCTGTACCTGCCATTCAAAATACCCGTAGACTAAATGCTAATGTACTTGAAGATTGATCTATAAAATACTGACCTATTGTATCCAAAGTTTTTTCGATGCTTGCAGCAGCAATTGGTGTATCTTCCAAACTCTTCTTCGTGCTTGCTGGAACAGTCGGTTGAGTGTCCATAATTTTTTCAGTGCTTGCAGTCTTCTTGTTCTTCTGATTGACCTTTGGCTTCCTTACCTTTCTTTGCTTTTGTCTTGTAGCAGGTGCATCACAACTATTTGAAGGTCTGAAACGTTTTGGTACACCCTTTCTTCCAACTTTAACGTTTTTGGCGGTTGCTTGTTGTGTTGGAGCTTCATCAGCTGCTGCTTGCTCTAGTGGAGCTTCATCATGTGGTACTTCCTCGCCCAGAACATCTACATTTCCTGCAGTTTCTCTTAGTCTGCTATCTAGCATGACCTCCTATTGTATAGAAATATATTTTGAAAAACGTTTCTGCTAACGTCAGTAAATCACAGTAGTAAGAAAAGGCAACTTGCTTTTACTATGTTTTCTAGATAGGGATGAAGGTAAAATATATCTGACTGCCTGCATTCATGTCTTGCAGAGATGTATCAGCCAAACATCTTAGCAGAAGGAAAGAAGGAATCAAAATGCATGTCATGCTTATGGTTGCATGACAAGTCAGGTAGCTGGATGATGCAAGAACCCGTGTCCTTCAGGAATTTAGGATTTATTGAGGAAAAGATAATATGCAAGTCTCATAATGAATTATGAGGGTAAGGCAAATTACCTTTTTGGGAAACTTTTATCGATTTGTTGCTTCCTTACGCAACCCGGCACGCCTCTCTCGAATAATCTTCCACACCTGCATATGTCTTAATAAAAATGCAATGAAATACGGAGCTCACTATTAAACACTTACTCAAAACCTGCTGCTCCAAATCAGCTTCTTCATTTTCAGCAAATCCCTCGTCTTCAAGATGCGCCTTCTTTAACCGTTTTTTACCTTTCTCTTCCGCTGCATACATGCAATTAAATAACCCGTACTATTCAATATAAAATAAAAATATAAAACTAACCTTTCAAAGGGCTTGTCATGGATCGAAGTGCGTGGGCGTCTCCGCGACTTGTAATTTACGAGGAGATTCAACATATTCCTCGTTATTATATTTGCATGTACCTTTAGTGGCTGCGATCTCAAAGTATCTTTATCTTCCTCATCCTCCATGTTAGGGACAAAATTGAGATAACCAAGCTCACGAATACAAGTACATTTGGCAGCTCTAGATTGCAAACATTGCATTGCAAATTTTGCATGCACTGAAGCACCAAAGGTGGAACTTGTGTCCACATTGTAGGCTGTACATGCATTACAAGATTAACACTAAATGCCATGCCACAAACTACACATCCACTCGTTCCATCTACAATGGTCCGGTTTTCGGGGAGAAGGTACGTCGAGTGTGGTGGTAAGGAATGAAGACCTCAAATCTTGCAGGGTTCCCTAGTTTAGTTTTCAAGTCATCTTGCTTGTCTGCTTAAAACAAATTCTTTGCACTTATCCTACTTATTTACGATTCTAAATCCTGCCGAGATATACGCCTCCTTTTTTTTTTCTTCAAAATTGTGGCGGGGAAAGACCTAGTGCACATTCCTCATCAGTTTTTTGTTTCAAAGCTACATCCTCATCACGGACAAATGTCTCTCAAGCCTTCTAGATCTTTCCTTATTTCTGTATGTCCAATGAAATTGATGCGGTGACAAGGTCATACCCTTGCAAAATCCCCTGCTTTCTTGCCAATTCGGTTTCCTTTTTCTTTAAGATCATGGTGTAATGAAGCAAGTGCACCAGTCAAGACATCTGCCTCTAATGCTGAAATAGCCAAAGCAATGTTCCTTAAATTAATTTCCTCCATGTCAGTTTTCTTTTGGGTATTTCTCTGTGAAAGCTGCATTCTATTCCATGCAAATCTAGCCCAATTCACTATGAATTTTGAAGGATGAGCAAGAGCCATTGGAGTGTGCTGCCATGCAAAAGCTCTAGCAAAAACTGTCCTGGCTTCCTTGTTCTTTAAACCTTTCTGATAAATCTTGTGCACCAAATCATGCAAATCATCTACAAATTCTGGCTTTACCTGGTGGAGCTTGATCTTATTGTCTTTTACTTCACGATTCCAAACACTAAGAAAATTAGATGTGGGGCAATCAGCCCAAGTTAAAGTTTTCGGATCCCGCCGTTTGGAAGCGATCATGCGTAAACATTGAATTCCTCAACAGTGCTTGCAAACCTCATTTCGACCTACAAAATAAACCATGCATGAGCCGAATAAAGCCAAATGAAAGCAAATAAAAGCAGAGGCAAAAAAATAGAGGTTCAGGGTATACCTTTTCGGGCGCCCAAATAGCAGCCGTTTGATCCAAAGAAATGCATGAAGGGTTTGAAAAAGAAGCCGGAATCATAGCCATTTGGTTCATCATGTAGAAGTACTGCTTGGATCAGTGGGTCGATGTAGCTAGGGTCGCAGCAGAGGCGCAGGCCTCTGCTGCACAAAGAACGTGAAGGGCATGACGGGGGAAACGAATTTGAAAAATATTTAAAAAAAAGGTCTGGAGGGTGCTTGGCTAGCGCGAAACTGCCCCCCAGCTACATGCTTTCACCCCTAAATATATCTACCAAGAATAATCCCACTCTTTTGGAAAATCGAATGTCGAGGCAATGTTCAATACTCTTTACCAAGACTCCGGCATCCTATTTTCGATTCTCCCTACCAGCAATCTGTGCATTATTGAAGTACATGGGGTATGAATTCAAATACATACAACATGTAGGTTAAACACATTTATATAAAGTAGCAACTTCTTTATGTTTGGGCAACTAGCTCTATGTTTAATAATGTTCTAAGTAAAAATCGTCATTTGAGCTACACATTGTTAGATATTTGTTTCAAAAATTGCCAATTGGGTTGCAAACACATTAGAAAAAAATAGGAAAAATGGCCAGTTCAGGCTACACTTTTGTGGGCATATTTTACAAGAATGGCCAATTCATTATACTTATAAAACATTATAGGTCCCTTAAAATTTTCCCTAGCGGGCGCCCAATTTATTCGAAGGGTAGCCTAACTTTGTTCAATCTGAGACATGGGCTATTGAACAAATTGGGCGCCCGCCTAATTAGCTGTGACTGAGGGCTTGATTGCTCTCTTCTTACACCAATGCTCACTCAAACAAATTGGCCAAGGGCCCTACTACAGAAGTCATCCCTTTGACGTTCATCCTGTGCCATGCCCCTCGCAGCAAATTGGGCGGACGCCCAATTTATTCAAAGAGGAGCCCAACTTCCTTCGATTGAAGGCATGGGCAGGAGCAAATTGGGCGCCCGCCCAACTTGGTGTGAAAAGGGATCCTGATCATGTTCATCTCAGGGCATGCCCCTTACTCCTAATTGGGCAGGCGCCCGATTTGGCCTCTATGATCCAACTATTTCTACAGCCCCAATTCTCCTTCCCGAATTGAGTTTTAACACTTTCACCATGGCCCAGTGAGGAAATTGGGCGGACGCCCAATTTGAGCTCGGCAGAGTCTAGAATGCACTGGGAAATTTTGCTGGGCCGTGTTCTAACACTTCTTTCTATTGTGTAGGAATTATGGCGCGAACAAAGTAGACTGCTCGAGTTTGTGGGCCCGCACCGATATTTGCAGAAGCTGTAGCCGAAGCGAGGATGGAAGAAGACAAAGAACTATTTGCTGGCATCACTGTAGTGCCCCATGAAGTTTTGACAGTAGCTGAGGAATGGACCTTGTGCATGGAGATAGAGAATATTCACCCTGGGTCCCAGATGAACCACCTCAAGGACCTTTTGCTTTATTTTGGTGACAGAGGGACACGGAAAATGCACTCAGCGGGTATCCTCATCGACATGGAGGTCTCACCTAATAACAATGATGATTTCCAGATGGATGTTGAAGACACCATAGATCGGGCTTTCGTCCGTTATAAGCTTCCCCGGCACTTTCTAGCTACGAGCCCACAATGATGCACGCAAGTATAACTGAAAGTCCACAATCTTGCACTCAGAGAGGATGGGTGCTAGACTCATATGAGAGTTTAGAGCTCGGGCATCAAATCTCGTACTGATATCTTGGATGGCATCTTCTGAACCTATGGATAACCTGCGTATTGGATTTTTTCCCCCCTCCTTATCTATTTACGAACATCTGAAAAAAGGTCAAGATGAAGAGCCATATAGAATTCGATTGATCAACAAACAAAATGAAGAAGAAAGGAGAAAATTTGGCATCCTTTATGAGTAGGCAGAAATGGAAAGAATAGCAGCTCTCAAATGGAAAGCCAGACAGATCAGGATGGATCATAAGGTTAAGGAATGCCAACAGGGGCCGTCCGATCTGTCAGCTGTCCACAGCCCACCTGCTTGCCTGGCATCGATCTCTAAGGCCAAGGTTAGATGCCTCCAATGCATGTTCCACCATGGTCTTGGATGTGAAGAGTTTCATCACCTTTCGCTTTGCATTGAGGTAGATGATGAAGAACCTAAAGAGTGGTTCAGATGCTTGCAATGCGGTCTTGCAGTCCGATGCGCCTCCAATGGTTGCAAACATGTAGCTTGCAAATGTGGTCTTGAATTTTCCTCTATTTGTGGATGGAATTGGCCAATTTGATTAGCAATTTGTTGCACATGATGATATGCATTATAGACCTCGTTTTAGAATGGCCTAAAGCTTATAGAATAGTCATACCTTATTCATAAATACTAGTAAATAGTGGAAAAGTACATACTTCCTTCAAAGAACA
The DNA here is from genome assembly GCA_021234155.1 of Isoetes taiwanensis. Lineage (NCBI taxonomy): Eukaryota > Viridiplantae > Streptophyta > Lycopodiopsida > Isoetales > Isoetaceae > Isoetes > Isoetes taiwanensis. The sequence goes on along the minus strand of JAJEKV010000001.1, from coordinate 16,816,989 downwards.
AAGCAAAAGCATATGCATTATAGGCCTCGTTTTAGAATGGCCTAAAGCTTATAGAATAGTCGTACCTTATTCATAAATACCAGTAATAGTGGAAAAGTACATACTTCCTTCAAAGAACAAAGCAAAAGCAGTAAAGAATGGAAAAGTACATACTTCCATTCCATTCTATCTCTAGCTCACTTTCTCTCTCTAGAGCCTTGCTCAACTTCTCTCTCTCGCCTTCCTTTTCAACTTCCTCTCTTTACTCTCCCTATCTAGCACCTTGCTCCACTACTTTCTCTCTCTAGCCTTCCTTTTCAACTCACTCTCTCTAGCCCCTTCTCTCACCAGGGCGACCCATGGCGCACCAATAGAGTGTCCCAAGTTTTGGCACACTCAAAATTCGCTCGATGAGCCACCTCTTGTGTTCGCTTCTTCCTTGTGTCCAGGCCTATTCCAAAGAGCTTCTTCAAACCAAGCCCATCCCAAAAGAATTCCAACAATAGCTGGAATCGAACCTTCCCCCCACAGGGTTGAACCCCTCCAAACTCCCCATGCCAACCACTGAGGGTGGGCATCGTTTATACATCTATTCTTAATAACCCTTTAGCTCTCTAATATCCTTCCATACCATACAACCTCATGGCCGCTCCCCCATTTGGAGGGAGACATTCCCCAACCCCAGCCCCAGCCCCAACCCCAGCACACACCCACCTGGGAGAACCAGGAGGAGGGACCGCCGCGAAAACGACCCCGGTCGGATACCAAGGACAAGGGAGAAACCTCTTCCATGAGGAGGGAGGCCCGGGCGAAGGCCCAATCTATGAGATTGACCCGGGAGATGGATGAATGCTGCTCCAGCCCGACATAGGCGCAGATGAGGGCCATGAAACAAATGGGGGAATGGAATGAGAGCAACAGAACCCAAATTGCAGGACTCACAGCAGAGATACAATCCTCGACGTCCCACGTACTTAAAAAATAGTTGGCAGCGGAAAGGCAATGGATTGCAGAGATGGGGACCAGCGTCAAGGATGGAGTTAGAAGGCGGGCTTAAGCAGCACACTTTTGAGCCGCGGGATAAGCAGGGCCTTTCTGACTTGCGAGCTCACGTGGATTCCCTTCTCACCACATAGAGACTATGGCACGAGACATGCAGGGTGTTGAGCAGGATATAGTGGCAACTATCTCCCGCCTCAAGTCAGAAGCTGAGGGGTCTACCACCATAATACAGAACGTCCGAGCTGCCTTCGAAGCCAGCCAGACAGAGCTAAGAAGCCTACAAAGTAGGGCTGAGACACAGGCACAAGAGATACAGGAGCTCCGAGCAACTATTACCCAGCAAGGCAGGGGCCTCCATGCTGAGGTCCATGAACACTTACGGCAGTGCACGAATGAGTTGGCCAAGCAGGAGAGATTTCAACAGGAGCTAGGCTCCCGACTCCAGGCAGTAGAGGCCGCAACACGGGGCCAGACAAGCACACATGTTCCACAGCCCGCCCGGTTGCCAAACAAAGTGACGATACACCACTTGCTCCATCTCGCGACACCACCACGCCTTTGTCGCGTGAATAGCCCACACGCTCCGTGCGCGGGCATCACCTGGCTGGGGCGGCTAATGTTGCCCGAACTTAGTAAGTAGCGTGGGCGTGGTCGCGCGGCATCATAATGTGGTGGTACGTGGACTCTTGGAGGAGGCAGGAGAGGATCTCACCAAGCGCATCCAGGATCAGATCCTATCTCGCATGGCATTTCCAAATGCAGTGCACATTGTTCGAGCAAGCCGCCTTAGGGCTCAACACCGCGGTCGCTCCGGCGTGTTGTCGCCTTCCGCGGTGGGCGAACATGCGGTCGTGGAGGCAATTCTGTGCAGAGTAGGCAATTGAAGGGGACTACTGCATTAATGCGCCGAGGATTTTACTCCGATGCACGGGGAGTCCCGCGGCCAGAAGAACCGGCTCAAGTCGGACGCCCATCCGCCGGGGGTGCCGCGGGCTGGTCCGAGGCAAGCCGATTTTTAGGCCGGTCGCTGAGGTCATCGATGCATGTACGCGTCAAGCGGCCGCCACTCCGCTACGCCACCCAGTACCCTATCGCACCTTTTTGCTCCCTCTGCTCCAACTGCTCCTGCAACTGCTGCTCAGGCGCCGCACACTATTCCCCCTGCAACCGGAACAGATCATCGAGCGTCTACATCAAATGCCAACAAATAGGAACTGTGCCTCCGGATGGTATCTTGGAACTGTCGGGGCTTCCCTTGGCAGAAAGGGAAGAGTCTCAACCACATTGCACCAGATATGGATATCATTTTCCTCATGGAAACATGGGAACATGCAGGGCACAGGCTGCCGAACCTCCCAGGCTATCTGCATTTCTCGGTGTTTAATGAGTGCACAGGCAAGTGAGGACATGGCGGGGTCGCCTGCTACTATCGTGCAACCTTGGGGCATTCAGTCTTGCTGCACAAAACAGACAGGTAAACTCGATACTTGTGGGTGCGCGTGCAGCATGATAGTGGCAGCGTTCTCTTCATAGCAGCATGCTACTTTTCACATGCCCAGAGCAACTTTTATAACACTCCTTCGGATGTGGATAGATTGGAGCCCTATGTCGATCTATATGATGACATACAGCAGCACAAACAGTTGGGCAAGGTTATGTTGCTTGGCGACTTTAATGTCAAGCAACTTTAATGCACGCACAGGAGCCGAGCAGGTCCCAAAATTTGAGCCCCGGCGGAGGGGCGTCTTGCAGCTGAACCCCGCAGAGGTGGCTTGGTCAAAGGGTGTCGGGCGACAACCATATTCGCGCTATGGCGGTAGGTTGTTGTTCTTTGGATAGTATCTTTGACACGGTTATTTGTAATGGGTTGGCACAATGGCCATCTTCCAGTGCTTTGCACTTGTAGGCGGGGAGAACCAAGGGGTGGGGTGGCTCGGTGTGGTGGATTATCTATTTGGTTGAGGAGCGGGATCGCACGGTTGCCCATTTTCCATTGGAGCGGACATTTTCGGGACGAGGAAGTGGACTCGGACCACCAGCCCCCTGTTTCGTGCATCTCCATTAGCAAGCTCCCGTGCATCTTTCGCCTCAACACCCGGGTGCCCAAATTGCGCTGGACTACCGCCCGTCGCGGGGACCTATGCCCGGCTGCTTGAGCATGACACGGCGGGGACGGCTGCAACTCCCCACACTTCAACAAACAATCGGCAAGACCGACTCACACCGCCCGGCGGTTTGCTTTGGGAGAGGCCGCTCACGGCGAACCTCAGGCGCTACCACCTTCCCCCGCAACAGGTGGTTCGATGATGAGTGTCGGGAGCTCAAGTGCACACTCCGGCAAGTCACTGATCCCATCTCCCGCCCACAGGCCATCAGTCAATACCGCTCCTTCCTCAAGAACAAGAAAGCCGGCTACCTCATGAGCATCAAAGAACAGATGTTTGGTCTCTGAATCGGCACCCCAAGACATTACGGAGAAGGGTCTTGAGCAAGACCGCCATGACCCACGGGGAACATCACCTAGGAGCAATGGGTGCGGTATTTGCAATGACTTTATGACTTTGCTTTCGGGGCGGACACCAGTCCCTCCATAGATAGGCATGGCTCTAGTCATCACAGAGGGGGATGTCATCATGGGCCTACAACGTCTGGCTAATGGGAAGGCAGCAAATTTAGATGGCATGCAGGCGGAACTTCTGAAATGGGCTGGGCCTCCACTGGTGCCTGTTCTCACGGCATTATTGAACAAAGCATTGCAAGAAGGCTTCCCTCCACCGTGGACCACTAGTAGAGTTGTGCCCATATACAAGGCAGGGGGACCCTCAATGCGGACCAACTATCGTACTATTATGGTCAGCTCTCTCTTTGCAAAACTATTGGCTGGCATCCTTGAGCAATGGTGACAATATAGGCAGAGGGAGGCGGATGTCTTGAGCTCTCACATAGGCAGGTTTTCGGCCCGGGCATTCCACCATTGATCATATCTTCACTTTCGGGCACATTGATTGAGGATAGCAGGAATCACCCGGCAAAGGTCATCTTGTTGTTTTCGTGGATTTATAAAAGCTTTTGACCGGATCCCCGGGGCGGGGTTATGGGACGGGGCTGCAGCAGACTAGGGACTCCCCTTGACTTGCGAGAATGCGGTTGTATAGGCCGCATCGAGGCATGCTCGGGCCGTAGCACATCGTCGGGGACAGCCGGTAATCAATAGTATTGGAGTGCATCAAGGTTGCCCCATCTCCTCCACACTCTTTGGCCCATTACATTGACCAGTGGAAGATTGGCTCTCGAGCATGGCGATCGCGGGCCCCATCTCATGCATCACACAAATCGGCAACTCATATATCGCGTGATGTCAACCTCTGGCCTATACTCCAGAGGCCATACAGCGTCCACCGGATGCTCTCGACACTTTTGCCGATTCACAGGCATGCGAAGTTAACTTGGCCAAAACTAGGGTGTCTTTGCTAGTCTATCATCCCGTCGCCCAAGGCTTCCCTCATTCACTTACCGAGGGGACGGGATGTAGAGGTGGCTCAGGACCTACAAGTACTTGGGGATCGAGTTCTCTACTACCACCCATTGGGATCTTGCCATCGGGTTTGAGGCAGGTTGGAAAGCACTCTATGCCATGCGAGAACAACAGACCACAAAGGCGAGTTGTATGCCCGCCCCCGATCCACACTTATTACGGGCATTGGTCGAGCCGGTCCTTTATATGGGGCAGAAGTATGGGGTCGGTGATATCCCTCAACACACGGAATGACCTCGGCGGTGTAGAGCGCCTTCTTGGCACGAGCCCTTGGGGTAAAGTCCACAATTCCATATCAATTCCTACTCCGGAAAGCGGGTTTTACGCCCTTCAGCGGGCTACATTGGAGCGCCATATCATTTACTTCCGGAAGGTGGTCGCTATGGGTGATACACGTTTGCCCAACCTTGCTTTGGCCATGGCGATGGGTCCCCAAGCGCCGAAAGCCTCTTTGGAAGGACAAGCAAGCTCGGTGGTTCTCACGTTGGGGTGTACGGGCAAGCGGATGTGTACATGTAAGGACAAAGAAAGATCACAAGGCACTTAAGTTGTACCTAGATGCTACTTTCCCGCCTAAGCTACGGGATGCGGATGCTCACGTTAAAGGCGGCACACTATCGCCGACAAGTCAATCCCGGGCTCACGAGAGGCCCACACGGTACTTATACGCAGTTGCCCATGAAGAAGCCTTGAGACTTATAGCTTCCATTCGCCGCGGGTGCACATCGCCTCCGTATTGAGAGCGGGGCGTTGGGCTCGGGAAGCCGCGAGAGCAAAGGCTTTGCCAGTGTTGCCACCAGGGCGCCATTGAGGATGAATGTCATGCCCTCCAGATCTGCCCACCGTTTGCCCATATCAGGTATGTTCGATTATAGTGCCTGGCCAACCGTTGCATGAGTTGTTGAACATGGCGTCAGTGGGTTTGTTGGGGTCATACCTCCAGGAGGTTATGGATGCACGGACTCAGTTGTGTCTTCCGGGACGGCATTGAAACTGTCCTACACAATTGTACAGCATGCCAGCAGACTTATTACTGTAAGGTTTTTCCCTCGAAAACCCTTCGGGGCGGGGGTTTTTTCATCCTGTCAGTAATACATTTGTTGCTCTCTTTTTTTGTTTGGGTCCCATAGGCCAGTCGGTCTCCGTGGACGCTAAAAATCTATTCTATTCTATTCTATTCTATATTGTAATACCTTTTTTCTAATTCATAAAATTGCCACGAGATTTTCAAGCGACCATCTTGGACCTTTATTTACATTAGTTATCCTTAGTGCTTAACAACTATTGTGCCTGAAAAAATAGCAAATCCATTAAACCAACATATCAAACTTTTGTGCACATTTTTCTGGAAAACATCCTATATCAATAAGACTTGAAACGGGCACACTGAACTTTACATGTATTGAATCAAACTGCGCTTTACATGAGCTAAACTTGCAGGCCTCGTGCAGTTTGTGCAAATGATTGAATTACTCTTACTTAACGTAGAACAATTGAAGTTGAACAATTACAACATGGGCACTCAAATTCAAAAAGCTTACTTTTAGTAAAACATGCTAACCAGCCCCACTTGCCTTGGACTAGTCCAACGCCGGGCATCGGAAGTCATTCTTTGGGGACCACAAAGACTTAGCAAAATGAAATCTTCGACCATTAGTTACAGACTATAGAAGGTATCTTGTTGATAATAAAAAACTTTAACATTTTAACCATGGCTATGTGATAAATTAGTGTGACAAATTATTAGGCCAGACTTAACTTAGTCATTTTTTTACATCTGTAATAAGGAGGTATCAAACCGCGTTTTGGGTATAAAGTAAACGCGAGGTTGACATATGTGATCACTATGGCCTCTCCTAAGAGTTAAGAAATTGGGAATCCACAATTCAAAAGAATCGTGCATTGATAGGTGCAGATCTAAATAGCGCACATAAATCATGGGTGTAAGATTTTCCTGGAGGTAACCTACTCTATTCTATTCTATTCTATTCCAAAAACTATCACCCTATTCTATTCTATTCTATTCTATTCTATTCTATTCTATTCTATTCTATTCTATTCTATTCTATTCTATTCTATTCTATTCTATTCTATTCTATTCTATTCTATTCTATTCCAAAAACTATCACCCCTGGATCTGCGAGGTGCCGTCAGCCCACTTGCTTACGTGGCCTGCATAAAAAAGGCCAAGGCTAGATGCCATGTTTGACCATGGTCGTAGTTGTATGGAGTTTCACAAGCTTTTGTGCTTTCCATAGAAATGGATGTTGAACAATCCAACGGATTTATCAGATGCTTGCATTGCGGACTCGCCGTCCGTTTCGACAATGGCGCTTGCAAACATTTGGCTTGCAAGTGTGGTCATGAGTTTTGTTCTGTTTGTGGATGGGACTGGCCAATATGAATGTAATGTATCATGTGGCTTCCAATTGCCTGCCAATGGAAGATAGTTTTTTACTGCAAATATGTAAGTGATGAAGTTTTAGCTTAAATTCGAAACATGGAACATATTAGAGAATAGGTACATTCTGAATGTTGGGACATTTGGCTTGCAAGAGTGGACACGAGTTTTGCTCTGTCTGGTGGATGGGATTGGCCAGTATGAACGGAATATAGCACGTGGCTTCCAATTGTCTGCCAATGGAAGATATTTTCTACTGCAACATGTAGGAGATGAAGTTTCACCTTAAACTAGACATATATTAGAGAATAGACTCATTCCAAATGTTGGGAACGAATGAGAAATATTTTGGGTTGCAGCATGTTAGGTATTCGGCCAATCTTAAAGGAATTGCAACAAATTGTGGACATCTAAGTTTTTTTTTTTTTTTGCCTAAACTAGACACATTGCCAAATGTTCAAGAACGGTGTTTGTAACTGTATTTGCTATTGCTTTGGGCACAACAAAAGTTACAGACCACATTTTTATGGAACTATAGGTCATTCACTTTAGAAATATTAAGCAGAAGTAGCCTAGTTGTTCAGACACGGGTAGTAAGTATTTCTGGAAGTTGCTCAAACACCAACCCGAAGTTGCTCTTTACAACCATATAATCTGACTATATACACTTGTTAGAATAGATTATTTTATTTCAAGTCTTGCCAAATATACGCTCTTTAAGCAACTTCCATAAAGACTTTAAACAATGGACTCTTCAATGATTGATGTCATAGACTTGAGCAGTAAGGTAAAGTTCTGGTTTGACAAGGTCTTTTTGGTTAGTTAAATTACAGATTTATTTATGTTGCCGTGTTTTACAGCGTGTATAACAAAATGCCAGGAGGTTACAGGTAATACTTATTTCTTCGAAACTGCAGAGACACGGTCGGGACGAAATACGTCTGGCAGGTTCATATTGCCGCTCTATAAATAGGCATTAACTGTATGATAGAGCTCATATTTTTGAGAATCATGGGTGTGAGATTGTGGCTGCTGTTTAAAAGGAAGCTAATGGTGTCTGTGAAGCTGAGCAGATATTTCTGGGACCTGCTCCATGAAAGGCTGAGAAAACAGCAGGATGAAGAGCAGTATAGAATCCGATTGATCGGAAAACAGAGTGAAGAAAACCGGAGCAAAATTGCCGACCTTTATGAGGCGCGTAATTGGAAAGATTAGCGTTTCTCAAATGGAAAGCCAAGCGATCGAGATGGATCGATGCTTAATGCCAAACGCCAAAAAAAAACCGTCCGATTTGCAATTTGTCGGCCGACCCACATGCTGTGGCGTGGCATCGACCTCCAAAGCCAAGGCTAGATGCCCCCAATGTATGTTTCACCATGGTCTTCAATGTGAGGAGTTTCATCAGCTTCTCCTTTACATTGAAATAGAGGATCCGGCACCTAAACAATGGAGCAGATGCTTGCGCTGCGGACTTGTTATCTCTTGCCCCACTGAGGGTTGCAGACATGTAGCTTGCAGATGTGGTCATGAATTTTGCTCTACCTGTGGATGGGATTGGCCACTGTGATTAGTTGTTGTAGTATGGGAATTAGCTATACTCAGATGGGATCCGCACAGACATATAGGTCTCATTTTAAAATGGCCTAATGTATGTTTATACAAAAAATCATGTCTTACATGAGTAAACACTGGAAACAGACACACTTCCTTTACAGAAACAATTGTCCATTTTTATTTGGAATACCATACTTTTACATTATGAATGATTCATGTCTTTGTTTCTTCATAAATGAAATTGCATCTACATCGCATCTTCGAGGAAAAGAAATGCATGATGGAACCATGAAGTTTATATACTATTTCATGAATAATGTTGAGTGTAAATTTGTAATATAAGGTGTAGAAGTTTTAGAGGGCATATTTGTACCAAAACCATAGGAAAACGACTTAGCATGGGTGTTTTGGGAACACACAATTTGTGTTTCTTTTTGGCGAGGTTCTAAAGTGAGAATAAGCACCCATTTGATTAAATCCATTTTGAAACACCAACCATGGGTTAATCGTTTTTCAATAAAATCAAATGTTTCAGAATAACATCTAAATTACTGTCCTTCCTAAAATCGTGTCAAGGAAGAAAGGTCTGGTTATTCAAAAGTGTTTGTGGCTCTTGAATCCGGGGTCATATAACCGGAAATGGTGGTAAGTTTCTAAGTTCGATATTCATACTCCGTACAAACTTTTGGAATGAAGTAACCAGTGTCATTTTTAGACATTCACTATATCATATCATTATGACGACTCAGCATGCTACCTATAGTCACCTTAGCATAGTCACTTCCTTCTTTTAAGCATTCCAAGATAGCTTACGCTTCATTTCCTTTGTTGTCTCTATTTCCATTAATACATTGAACTTAATAGACTTTCATTTTGCAACACACAAAGAGATTGGCTGAATAAAAAAGGTCTAATTATCATTCTTGTCTTCAAAACATGTACAGGAAATAATTCGTAACCAACACCAAATATTCACTAAACCTTTTCTATTATGCACAACACAGACAAAGAACTACTTACAACAAAGAACCTATAGATAACTTGCAGTTTTTCTAATCACTAAAGACAATATGAGGGCAAATACCTTGCAGGAGCTTCAATGGTACCACAGCCAGTGGGCATGGTGTTCCATCCAGAATCATGAAGCATTGCAGCTAATCAGGCCTCCAATGGAAGATAAAAAGGCTGATCAAAAGCTCTTCATAAAAGCCCACCGTCATCAGACTTTTTATATTGAAGTAATTTTCCAAGACAGCCTCCATTTTCTAAATATCCAAACAAGTAAACCTTCTCCCAAGCAAAGCATCTGATAGCCTACTAGGAGAGACACGGTTTACAGCGATTGATAAACTTAAAAATACAAGCTTTTTATTGGAATCGGCCAAATAAGACTCAAACATAGGCAGACTCTTAAATAACTCTACATGTCTATCTTACATATAGTATGATATAAACCATGAGATAATGATGTAGCTCAGGTAAGAGTAGGTATTGCAACAAGGTTTTGGCAGCCACTAAGATTAACAGGTTTAAAAGCCAAAGTGCACTTGCCTCATGCACATATTGATCAGTAAAAAAAAAATCTTTTCCAAGAAGAGCATCTTGTGCTTCAAAAAACTGACCATGACCTCATTCCAACCTTCATTTCTTAATCACTACAGAGTTTTCTTGAAGCAGAAGGCATCCATCAGATGTCAATGTAAGCCAGAGGTCCAAGGAATACACTTCTTTCTTGCCCACTCTGTCGGCAAAAAGATAGACAGAAGCTCTTTTAGTGATATAAGATTCAGGTGTCAGAAGTGAAAGATTGCACACATGACTAGTAGCCAGAAAGTGAAAGATTGCACATATGACTGGAAGCCATTAACTCCAGTGTTACGAATGCTCTATTCCTCCTGTAAAACTCATCAACTTATTAGAAAGTAAAGCACCACAGGGTACTCGATTTACCACCCAAGCGGACCAACTAGAAGAGATGTCGCCAAGTCAAGCTACTCCGCAAGACTGTATAAGAAAAGCCCTCTCTAGCCACCAACCACTGGTGTTACATGAACTCCTTCTAATGATATGATCAAACAAGGAACAAGAGAAGATACTAGAAGGTAAGGCTAGGCACATCATCAACATAGGAAGAAGCAGATTTAGCTGTGCAGTCAGCTTAGACCCATAGGCACCTTTCTGGGCATAACTTTCAAACCGTAAGGAATCTAGAGACAACCACTACAAAAATGTTGAGCCTTTTCAACGTCTATATCGACCTTTGAACGTCGATGCATCGTCGATCATCGACGTTCAAAGGTCGACGGTAAACCTCTATCGTCGACCAAAAACCGTCGAAATACGTGTCGAAATAGCAGCGTCGATGGTCGACGGTGAATCGTCAATCGTCGACGATTCGTGACGTGGCGATGCCACGGTGATGCCACGCTGGCCGTCCAGCGTCACCGCCCACTGAACGTCGATCATCGATGTTGCGTGCGTGGCGATACCTGCGGTGATACCCGCTGGCGTCCGGCGCCACCGCTTGAGCGTCGATCGCCGGCGTTCGACGTGGCGTACATTTGGGCGTGGAGTGGCACCGGGCGGTGAGTGGCAAACCCACGCGCTACCATGCCAGGTGGCGTGCCACGGTGGACGTCGATCATCGACGTCTCTAAATATTAAAAAAAAAAATAAAAAATTAAAAAAATTAAAAAATTTAATGGGTGCAATTTAAGACATATTAAGTTGTAAAGACTTCGAATTTTATTTATCAAATAAAATATTTGGAGAAATCTAAATTAATCAATTAAAATCTAATTAAAATCAACTAAAATCTAAATTAATCAATTAAAATCTAAATTAATCAATTAAAGATCGTTCTTAAAATAGACTTAGGTATCAGAGGCGTACACGTAATCAAAATATAAAAAGTAGTGAGAAAATATACTTTCAAAATCATATTCAACAAAAGTTAATGTAACATTGAACTACAAAATACGTAAAGTCTATTCACCACACTTGGAGTTGGAGAATAGCGAGACATAACATAAAAATCGAAGAGTTCAGTCTGCCTACCGTATGACCTCTCCGTCTTCCTCGCCCGCCATGATAACATATCCACGAAGCTTAAAGCTAAATACTTGCAAAGAATTATGTAGTGAATAATACATACATCACCCTTTTCACCAAGAGCATATCGGATGGCGCGCGATTGCCCAATCGATTAGCCCTTTCGCGATCATCTCTAGTCATTTTGGCGTTTAAGGATTGTTTCGCACAAGCTGTTAAAATTACTATAACCACCAGATCCAGTCATGTTGGTAGCATAGCGCTCCGATTCTGCGTCGTACCTTGCTGCCAAAGCTGCCTGAGTTGCCGCTACTCCTCTCGCTGACAATATGTTGGCCTTGCAAGACTGCAACACAACACAAGTCCTTAGTCCCTTTATATTAATCTAGATATACGTCTACGACTTGTGCTAAGCATTAGAGATGTACTACGAATGACGCTTCGTTCATCCATTGGGGTCGAGTCGCTTCTTCTATCGGGACTTTTTCCATATCAGCATGTTTTATCAGTCTCTTCTTCTGGTCGTGTCTGCACAACGTAAATCAAACATGAGTACGATATTGATCACGATTAAGAACAAGGGAAGGTAATACCTCATGGCTTTAACATTTGGGGCCATACCTACAAACCAAATTAAACTAATTTATCGACAATGCATAAAAAAATACAAAGAAAAAAAGGATTAGTGGATTACCCTAAATACATTAGCAAATAAATTTACAAGAGTAGTAGGTGAGCTTGGACCCGAAGCACTTAGTCCCCTCCACTCAAGGTGGAGTCGACCATGCCCCTTGCCCAAGTCTCCCCAAGTTTTTTTAAACCTAAACAAAGCATTAAACTTAAACGTATTAAAAATAAATTCTTACCTGGAATAAGTACAAGGTGTTCATTGTCGTTCACAAAAGCAACGCATTTTGTTAGGAGTTATGCATGCAAAACAAGACATCCAATGGTTAGAAAAAAATATTAAACTAAGTAAGAAACAAAACATTGCAAGGTCGTTCATCGACCTTGCATTAAAAAAAGAAAAAAACAAAAACAAAGGAAGCCGTCCTTCATCGACGAAGAAAAGAATAGAGGAAGAATCGAAGAGGAAAAACGAATGATGAAAAAGAATTCGAAGAAGAAGAATGGAGGAGGAGGAGGAAGAAGAAGAAAAAGTGGAGGAGGATGATGAAGAAGAAATAGAAGAAGAAGAAATAGAGGAAGAGATGATGAGAGAAAGGGATGTGGTCGATTCGGAAAAAAATATAGAAGAGGGAGGGATTTGGAAGAAGGAAGAAGAAGCAAGAATTAAGCAAGAATAAAAAAGGGCATGGCAAATATGAGGATAGAAACATTGGAAGGGATCAAAATGGAAAGGGGATGGAAGAATTAACTAAAAGAGGCCAAGATTGATGAGAATGGGAAGAACAAACAACAAGAACATAAAGCCCTAAAACTTGGAAAAAAAACAAGCATGGATTCAAAAAAGAGATGGTTGATCCAAGCACATACCTTCGAGCTTGCTTGGCAAAGGAAATGGGCTTCAAGACCCGATGGGCGCCAAAAATCGCGGAATAAACGCTCCTCCAAGTTTCTTGCTTGCTCCGAAATAGGTCACGGGTTTTCCGCCCTGTTCGAAATATTACGACGCCGATATCGACGTCGCGAAGTCGATAATCGATGTTCAAGATAAACGCCGATCTTTCGACGGATATACCGACAAAACGGTGAATATCGACGCTGGCAAAACATAAAAAAAAAAAAAAAGTTAATTGTACCTACAAAGGTTCGAATTGAAGCAAAAACCCTGACATCCAAAACCCTAGCCGCTTCAAATATTCTTGGTTGAGGCAACAAGAGCTTGGCCGCTTCACATCTAGTTCTAGCAAGCATCCCAGGCGTCTTTGGAGCGATCTAAGGTTACATTTTGTATTTTCTTTCTCCGCAATCACTCCTTGTTCATTATCGTTCTTCGCCCCTTATTTGTAGCTCTTTCTAATGTGAGGATCATGGGATGCCTCGCCCTACTATACGAATAACGCCATTGGAAAGACGTTTCAGAGTATGGTTGATCGTGTGCCAGCAGCGTCACGAAATCCTCCAAGAACTATGCAGTTGCGAAGATGAAGCATTAGAGGAAATAGAAGACCAGCTAGAGCTGTTGAAGAAGAAGAGAGATGAATACAATAGCTTGCCTGATAATATGCGACCGGCCGCGATTTGAGAGAAGTTGGCAAATTATTTGCAGGAGCTGAATTTCTTTGAAGGCATTATTGGATGTGCTGACGACATTGAGTGTGAGGCTGTTCCTCTTCCACCTTTGAGGCAACCTCACGATCTCGACATTTTTGCGTGATATTTGTACTCTAATCATAGTGTATTCAAGTTTATTTAGATAAGTATTCGAGTGTACTCGAGCGACATTGGATAAGTATTTGAGAATATTTGAGTATTTTGTTCAAGTTTTGGATCTTTATAATCAGTTATCTTTTGTTCTAGCATTTCTTATACTTATATTCTCATATTCAATCTAAGGATGTTATTGTTAGATAGGCTCTGGTCTTGGATTGAAGTGGGAATAGCAGCATCTCCTCTTGCATATGATTAAGCAGACTCATCTACATAGCATTGCAAAATCTGAAGATCCTATGCTCAAATCGGTCAATAAGGATTATCAATATAGAAATTTAAAATCCCAATTGGAATGTGCAATCTCACAGACATATCGACGAATATCCTAGTTCCTTTCTTTGGAGAAATTGACCGTGACATGGTCACTAAGCAGGCTGCATTGCACAGGACGCTCGGGACAAGCTGCCTCTGGGTGGTTTTAAGGTTCCGTATTAAAGGCCAACATCCTCCCTCTAGGCGGAGACACACTTGTGCAAAGGTCTGGATGGATCCCGGGAAGGGCAAGGGTGCCGACACACACTCGCCCGGCCCCGGCCGCTGTTCTTTGGCGGCACCCTTTTCCCAATTCGGCGAGTCCAAGCCTTGGTCCCCGCATAATCCGGGCGTTCGAGTCCATTGGAACGCCGGTTCCTGGTCTGGCGGGGAAGTTGCCCGTCCGTCGTCGCGGCCTTTGGGGGAGGACGCTCGGGTCAAGCTGCCTCCCTGTGGTTTTAAGGTTCCGTCTTCTGGCGTCAAGATCCTCCCTCTACGCAAGGACACGGTGCAAGGTCCTGGACGGATCCGGCAAGGGCAAGGGTGCCAACACACCCGCCCGCCCCGGCCGCCTGTTGTTGGGCGGCACCCTTCCCCGGTCGAGCGAGTCCGGGACTTTGCGTGGAGGCCTCAAGGGAGGGTAGAGGCCATACCCCAAGAGGCGGACCCCAAAAAGTTCGAGGGAGCCGTCACGCCACCGGCTCCTCCGCGTGGAGCCCGTGCGAATGCCCGCCCTCCCGAGGCTCGGTTCGTCTATCTGGCCGTTGAATCCTCTTTTCAATGGCCCTGCTTCGAGCAGGTTCCAAAAAATTCAAGATCCGTCCGGCAGAGCTTGCCAAACCGCGAAGCGTGCTTTGGACTACAGCGAAAAATCCAAGGGTCTTGCCATTCGGGCGGTCGGGGGTCTCGGAATGGCGATTCGACTTTCGCCATTATGTCGGAATGGCGGCATTACCCTAGTGACCAGGTTACACGGTCAATTTCTCCAAAGAAAGGAACACGAACGCCACACATGGCGGTATTCCTGACCACCTCCCAAGCCAATTGACTACGTGGTCTTTGGATATGAGGGCTTTGGAGCTTCTTGGAGATGGGGTGGTCTTACGCGCTTGAAACTTGGTAACCCGCATAATGCTACGTTTCGAGTCCATTGGAGCGGTCGGTTCAGCGATTCCCGAGAAGGGGAATTCGTCCGTCCGCCGTCGGCCTTTGGGGAGGACGCCGGGACAAAGCCGCCTCCGGGTGGTTTTAAGGTTCCAGTATTGCGGCGTCAACATCCTCCCTAGGCGAGGGACGTGCAAGGTCCCGAGCGGATCGGAAAGGGCAAGGGTGCCGACACACCCGTGGACTTCACCCTTATGTCCGGAATGTCTAGGTGGCATATGTTGGAGCCCGCGTGGAAGAAATTGCTTATGGAAGTTGCAATATTATTGTTGCCTATAGTATACACAAATAATTGTGTCAAAGTATTTTCTTATTCATATGTGAAAAAATATAATATTAATACAAATTGCAAGTTCAAACAATGATGGTCTCATATCATAAAAATAGTCTAGCCTCCATATTCGACTGTCATCTCTTCTTGGCCTTCAAATATGTGGCGGCCAAAAACAACGTCGATCATCGACGTTCAACACCACGTAGGCATGCCATGCGGGCGACCACGTCGGCCTCGGCCAGACCACGCATTCCACGTCATCTCGACACAACGTCGATCATCGACGTTCCACGCCACGCGCACAGCCAGGCTGGCGCTGGGGGACCACGTGGGCATCGGCCAGGCCACGCATGCCATGTCATCATCGACACAACGTCGATGATCGACGTTCCACGCCACGCGCACAGCCACGCGGCCGTCGGGCGACCAGGTAGGCATGCCACGAGGCCAAAGGCGACACGTCACTCCAACTGAGCGTCGATGATCGACGTTCAATGGTCACCGGTCGACGTTTGACTGGTCAACATAGACGATCGACGTTGACCGTCGATTGTCGACCTGTTTAGGTCGATAATCGACGGACAAATGTCGATTATCTACGCTGGTCCCTTGTAGTGAACCAAGCCCAATCTGGAAACTACACAAGGCATCCTAAAATTTAACTGCCATAAAATTAACCACTAAGGAACCACTGTACATGTGGTTACTTATGCAAAAAATAATAATCTTAATAGAAATTTCTAGCATGGTTTTCTTGTTAGTTTATTGATACAACATCAGTTATTAAGTTGGTAATGGTTTATGATATGGTTTTTCAATGCTAGACGATGATTCTCCATATTGGTTTTCTTTTGTCGCATGGTTTACTAGAATTAGTGTAGTTTGGAAGGCGGTTTTCACTGCCAATTTAAATACCTAGTGGTTATTCATGTTGGTTTTCTATTGCCGAAATTGTCTATTAAAAATCGACCACATTGGTTTTCTTTTGTAGTATGGTTTATTAAAATTAATGTAGTTTACAAGGTGGTTTTTACTGCCAATATAAATATCTAGTGGTTATTCATGTTGTTTTTCTATTGCAGACTTGTCTATTAACAATCGAATATGATTTGTAGCATGGGTTTCCATACCATTTTAATTTGCATGGTGGTTATTTATAATTCCCAACCAAAAGGGTGGTTATTCATAGTGCTTATTCATAAACTTCAATAGATATTATACTTTCATGATGTAGATTAAATTATTACTTAAATATATGCTATGAAATGCATGCTTATATTTAAGACTACTGGAAATACTGAATATTGTAGTGTAGTTACCCGAACGACCCTACAAATTTTTATGGAAATGGCTCAAAAAAATGCCAAAAATCTTTTTGGTTATTGGCTTTTTTTTTTTTTTAAATTGCCGCATATTTCAAGAACGACTTCCCCCCCAACCCCCGGGCACCGCATTTCGAACCGGAGCCCCTAACCTTTTTGCCCAACGGGTTCTGGTAGCCAGAACAATTTTGTTCATGGAGAGCGTAAGTGGCAACGATTCCACTTTTGCAAGGGCGGATTCAGAACCCGTCCAGGCCATGTTGAAAAGGTCAAGACCTAGAAGCAATAAAAATATTAGAAACAAGTTTGTAGATCGATTTTCCCCAGTGGTTGATTTTCCAAGGTCGGATTTGTTGTTGCCAATTTGTTACCAAGGTCGGCATTGCTTTGAATACAAGCACAAAACAAGAAGGTATTTTCACAACAAATGAGATATAAGAATGGCTTCAACATGAGGAGCGTAATGTCAGCTTAATTTAGCTCTTAAAAACAGGGGAATGTGATTTAGGAAAAAAAAAACATCAGATAAAGCAAGAATTAGAAAGGGACAAAATAAAAAGCTTTAGAATGTAGCTGCTTACTGGTTGCTAGATCGGCTTTTGTACCAGCTTAAGGACATAAGTGGACTAAAGGAAGAAAGCGAAAAGAGATATGTTTGCTGGATGATATATTTTATGCCTGAAAGCATCGATAATCAGGCCTAAGTCATTGAGGGCAATAACACATTTTATGGCACGGGGACAAATATGTTGAGACAATAAAACAATGGTTTATTTAAACTAGTCTTTAAACTATTTAAACAATGGCCTTATGGTGCCATATAGTGCTAATCAGGCTCTGGGGCTACCTAGATTGCAAACACAAACGGAAAACTGTCTGGATCTTTAATATCAAGAATGAGATTTAGAGTTGAAAATCTGATTGCGCCTTTAATAGCCGGAATGGATATTATAGGGTCTCTAATAGCCAGAATGAGCTTTAGAGGTGTATGAGCTAGGGAGATGGCATTGGAAAAGCAAAATTCAATTGACTTAGTTTTCACATGAAATGGGTGAGCAAAGGAGGAATAACGGATCCACCTGCATAGAATGAGTGTAATTTTTTATATGTTTTTTCAAAACATGTTTTCAAGTTTTTTTGTATGGAATATTCGTATATTCCATTTAATTATGACCCTCTCTCATCCATCAAAGATAGTTGATTCTTTGAAAATAGAAGCTGGAATTAAACAACTGGAATATTACAATTTTTCTCGACATCACTGAGAAGTACTCAATACAAATATTACTTCTGACAATTTCAATCAGCACCTAAAAGCATGGCCAATGTAGCATCTGTCAAGACAGCTTGAATCACCTCCTTGTTGTCTTTTGGATTTCGTCCCAACACCTTGTTGTAGACATAACACATGTGCTTGCAGAGTAGGAACCTACCCTTGCACTCATGTTTCATGAATTCTGGACAACTGCATTTTGGATTTGTACTCACCTCAATTTTGTATATGTTGGTTTCCCTTCTAAGCTCATAAATCACATGTTTTCCCCGACTGACAATATGTTTACTAACTACCTCTGCTTCCATATCAAAACTTCGCTCCAGGTTCACGTCTTCATCATTACTTAATCTAGCCCTTTTATTGACACGTCTTCCATTTCTAACTCTGACACTACTACTGCCTGAGGGCTCATTTGAAGAAATTTCAGTGGAATACTGAGTACATGTCGATGACAACCCTCTCACCTCAAAACCGCTACTCAGCAACACTTGTAATTCTTCGTCCTTGATGTTGACTCCTGTAGCTACTGGCCAACTACTAGGTCTGCTAGGAACACAGACTATACTGTAATCGGGATACCATGTGTGCTGCACATTGGTTGAACAAAACCACATGATTTGTTCTTGCTCTCCATTTCGATGTTTTCTGATTCCATAGAAAGAAGGAGCAACAGTGGATTTGTTCCCTACGTTAATGCGTGTTTGGCATTTGCGGCCAGTCTTGGATACTCTACCCATACATTTCACGTCACTGCCGGCAAGTGTCCTCCTCAAAGCCCAACTAGCCTGATGGATATCTACTTCTATTACTCTTAGTTGTGGATTATCAAAGTCTATTGTCCTTCTCGCTGAGTCAGCCATTCGTGAACGTGATATAGTGCAGGTTACCTTGTCTGGTCGGTGACTTCCTGCTTCAGAGTTACCAACTGTGGATGTCTTTCTCAAGATGGTTCGGTTATTACCACCAGATCCAGGATTATATTCTGGCATTCCACTCCTGGACACTTGCTCATTAATAGCATTCACTCCTTGCATAGGGCTTATTTTGGAGCCAACATTTCTTTCTAATCTTCCCAACAGATTTGAAACATTAGGCCCTGTTCCCAAATGTCTACCCTCCAACCATGCCTTGTATCTAGAACTTTGCAAGAGTGCTTCTGTCATGTCAAACACACACGCATCATATAAAGTCATAGTCTTTCGGTATCCCCTAGCTGCTAACCAGCTTCCATGCCTGGATTCTTTAAGAGTTCTGGAAATGGTTGGGGTTCAAATCCCCTTGCTCCCTAATTTTTGTAGAAGCCACTAGAGTCCATAAGAAACCATTTGCAATTAGTCTACTAGCCTAAACTTGGAATGCTTCAAACAACATAACGTTACTGGTTATCATTATTGGTTTATAAATGGCATTCTTTGGTTATCATAATAGTTTTAGTGGTTAATCATTTATTTTAGTTTATCATTATTGGTTAACAATATATTAATTTTTAGTTATCATTATTGGTTAATAAATCACACTAGTGGTTATCATTATTGGTTTTATTAGTTATCATTATTAGTTTATTATTGGTTTTATAGATGACCATAACAAGACGGCATATTTGGAACAAACAAATACACCTAAGATTAGCGATGATTTCTAACACATTTACACCAAACCATGTAAATTTACCATAACAACTGGTACATTTACCATGACATTTTAGCGTCTATGGGTTATACAAATAATAGAACCACATTAGCAGATCACATGAATGAACACAATATTAAACCACATCCACAACCTTCATGTTATACCACATGGACAAACCACACACACTTAAAATGGTATAATACTACCACATTTATTTATCAACATACAAAACCACACTTTAACAAACTCTGAAAAAGCCATCCATCTAACCATCCTAAAAAACCTCTAGGAGACCCACATGCAAACCACTTTGCTCGCTCTACAAAGCCCATCCATCTAACCATCTAAAAACCTCACAAGAGAACCCATTAGTTTAGCCACATATGGTTTTAATGATATCAACCCACAAGCATGCATTGGTTTTGTAGAATGGTTTATAGTGCATAACCATGGGAAGAGCATGTAAGGAAGTTCAATTTTGGATGCCTTGTGCTGGGGCTTCGCGCTTTCCAACAGGTAAGGGTCGGTGATTTATGAGTTGTAGTCCTTAGGAATATCCGTCTCAAAGTTGTCCTTATATTTATAGGTAACAAGCACCTTTTTTTGCCTTTTTGTACAAATAAAGGTCAAGGTTTATTTCTAAGCTCTCTCTTTGATAATATCAAAGTTTGGAGCCTCTTTGGATGGCTTTCTTGCTTGATCATATTTATAAATATTGTTCAGTAGGAGCCACTCCTAGAGCACCATTGGCCAGGTTAGTAACCTTAAACCATATCAATTTCATCCTTGGGATTGATGGAGTCCTCAGTCAAGAAATTATATAGAAAAATGGCCTGGCAAATCCAAGGCTACAACACATAATATAAGTTGTAAGTTTACCAAGCCTTTAGGCTAAGAAGAATTTTTCGTAAACCGAAATTAAAGGTAGTTACATACGATTGAATCCACGAAAAGTGAGAAATATTGATAAACTATAACCAGTGTAAGTTTACAACCCCTAGTTGGAGTCCACGCTAGAAAATAATCTACCTCAACCAAAGTCCATGAACAGCCCTATAGTTAGATCACAACTAAGAAAATAATCTACCAAGTCCATAGTTTGCGACCCTAGTTGAATCCTGGCCCAGAAAATAATCAAGTCCAAGCTATTATACTCTGATATAATAGTTGTCTCAAATTTACTATACACTACCTGAAATTGCAGGTATGTACAATTATTGGTTGTGTTACAGCAAAATCTCAAGCTTGATATAGATTGGCATTTCTATCAACACGAGAAAAGGTAACCTCGAATCCACTTCAAGAATCGGGTATGTCTACTACAAATTTTGCATCATGTTAATTTTGTATTGTCATGTTGTGTCCTCTATGATACATTGGGGCATTCAGTGCAATGGATGCTAATGATAGATGAGGTATGTGTGTGAAAGGTCCCGGTGAGTGAAATTGAGTTGTTGGCCATCCACCATGTCCACGGCACACACCATCTCCCACTACTACACTCTACCATCTCCCAGCCACCACCATGCCACCACACTCCACCACCCACCACACCACACCACACCACGGACTCCACCATGTCCCACACCATGCCCCTCCACCACACCACCACCACCACCTCCTCATACCACCACTCCACTACCACCACACCACACCACCACACTCCACACAAGGCATCAAAATTAAAACTCTCATGGGTTTTCCATGGTTATGACTATCAAAAGGCCATTCTCTGAAACCAATGCATGTTCGTGGGTTGATATCATTAAAAACCATATATTTGGCTAAACTAGCCGGTTCTACTTGTGAGGTTTTGGGATGATTTAGATGGATGGGCTTCTTTGTAGGGATTTGTTAAAAGTGTGGTTTTTGCATGTAAGGTTCTCTTGTGAGGTTTTTTAGGATGGATTTAGATGGATGGGCTAGCACATATAGAGTTTATTCAAAGAGTGGTTTTGCATGTGACAAATAAATGTGGTATATTATACCATTTTAAGTGTGTGGTTTGTCAGTGGTATAACATGAAGGTTGTGGATGTGGTTTTAATATGGTGTTCATTCAGCGTTCTAATGTGGTTCATTATTGTGGTAAAATGACATGACTAAATGTCATGGTAAAATGCTACTTGATATATATAGTAAGCGCACATAGTTTGCAATGTGTTAAGTGCTTGTTAATCTTAGGTGTATTTGTTTTGTTCCAAATATGCATGGTTTTATTATGGTCATATATAAACCAATAATAAAACTATCTTGGTAACTAGTAAACAATAAGCAATAACCACTAGGTATGATTTATTAACCAATAATGATAACGAAAATTAATATATTGTTAATAATAATGATAAGCAAAAAATAATAATGATTAACCACTAAAACTATTATTAACGATATGTATTTATAAACCAATAATGATAACTTGATAGCGTTATGTTGTTTGAGCATTCCAAGTTTAGGCTAGTAGAACTAATTGCAAATAGTTTCTTATGGACTCTAGTGGCTTCTACAAAATTAGGGAGCAAGGGGATTTGAACCCCAACCATTTTGAACTCTTGGTAGTAAATTTGTTTCAGGAAATATACAACATTTGCTTTAGATGCTCCAAATTTTTGAGCTAATAATGCACTTAATCTGCAAAAACAAGGATACATAAAATAAAACGCTTAACAAAAACTTTAAAAGGAATGAATGATCAAAATATTTTGGGTATAGTCTGGATCCTTGAATCATATTTGAAATACTTGAAACTACAAGAATGGCACAAAGCAATAACCGTTTACATGGCATGACGAGATGGTATTTGCGGGAGTGAAGGTATTTGCCATATCAAAGCAGATATTTGGCCATTATACACAATCTCTGCGAGAATGGGTGAAAAATTTCGTCTACATTACATGTTTAAATATAAAATAGAAGGAGAACCTCTAAAGCTTGCTCTTTATAATTTATATAGATATGCCCACCATCCCTTTGGGCATTCTATGTTTAATTTGAGTGTAAGATTTAGAAACTACTTGAGTTTCAAGTTGCGTGTTTGAAAGGCAAAATAAATATGCTTAACATTTAGAAAACTCACATGGCTTCTCCTTTGGGCATTCTATCATTAGTTTGGTAAGATTTAAAAACTAATGGGTCTTACGTGTTGGCAACTCTGGACCAGGGAATCAGCGCTGATTAGATGGAAGCAGGCCATCTGGAAGTCTGCGGTGAGATGGAGGAGATGGGCGCAGCAGTCGGCGGCTGTGGGCTAGAATTCGGCAAGGTGGGGCGCCGATTTAGAATCGAACATTAAATGCTTGATTCATCGAAGATCCTCCTTAGTTTTACACCACTGATTTCCATCCCTGTAACATCAAAGGCGGATCCTGCGGTTTTATAACCAAAGTTTTACACCGCAAAGATCCCTCACGATTTTTAGATTACAGGAGTTTTAATTGAGGAGTTTTGAGACGAGGGGATTTACTACTTGAGATCCATAAGCGTAGAGCAGAGATCCGGCGCCAGAAACGGATACGGCTCTATTTCTACACCACCCAAGAGTTTTCTAGAAAAAATATCATTATTGAAAATAGTTGCATAAAATATTTTGAAGAGCTTAGGAAAACTTCTACCACTTTTCTTGTTACGAAGAAATTTGGGACGAATCGAAGAGCTTTTTGAAAGACCTGTGCATGATGCTCATACTGTGGCGGTGGCGACCTAAAACAAACCCTAAAGTAAACATGCTTAGAGACGGTCCGCGGAATTGGTACTAGAATTCCATTGTAATAGGGTGCCGTGGGTGCCACACCAAAGGCAGGGCCAAAACTGCTTCTTTTGGAATGAGAGAGATCAGATCTTGTTGTTTATTTGGGTATCTCAGTAGTTCATCTCTATTTATCTTCCTATATACTAGCGTTAGCCGCCAAAAAAAAGTGATTTCCGTAAGCAAAATCCAAAAATAAATATTTGAGGGGCAAAAAGCCTAAAAAAATTGCACATTTGGCATCCCGGGAAAGTGTTAAAATGAGGCGTCTAGCGGACTAGTTAGAACTCACGGGTACTTGGTGCCATGCACTGTGACGTTGTAGATATTTGTGAGGTGGATAGTAGCGTCTTGTCGGTATGATATGTTTCCGTGTGTTGGTAGAGGTAAATGGTAGACATTATCTTCACACCACATGTCAATGATCAATTCTATATTTCGCGAGATAATGCGAGATCGCGAATAGCAATTCATACGGCATATGGGTTAACAGCGTATCTACCTTCACCAATACTTTATACTTGCCAGTGGAATGAGACCTCCTTGTCTACTAGAATTTGATCCCGGTGATCACCAAGATATTGCCCCACTGTAATGTTATTTAGGTTTGGAGTGCATTTAACAATCCGAGAAATCAAGCATTTCTGCTTCATTCAGCCAGCATTGATAGCCGAAATTGTCTCCAACTTGCACAAGTTCAACCACGATTATCTCCTTCACTCTTTACTTGCATTAGTGGCTAGTTGTAATCTCTAGCAAAGTATAGAGCTGCTCAGAATCATGTATAAGTTTCAATCTCTTTATGTGCTTGCGTTCCATAATCCCATCCGGCCCGGCTAGTGCAAAGCAAGATAGAGGCTGTGGGCCCACCATAGTAGGTCTGTTTTGGCTGATTAGCTTTGATAGTAGCAAGATGTTTTGTACCCTTAAAGGTATCTGGAGTCATATATATCACTTCCTACAAACCTCACCTAACTTTATGAGCCAAAATACCACAGTGCAGTATCACAATAGCATTTTAAGCAGTATATATGTGCGTAGCTTCTAAATTTCTAGGAATTTGATCATACCTAGTAGATTAAGTTGTCTTTCACACCTCTCTTTCACTTGGAAATGCAAATCAGAGATTGTACAAGCGTCCTCGCATTCCAGTGCTCTCCCTCTTCAACATTTCTGTAAGTATTCTCTTTATGGCAACGGCTTTGTCATGTACTCCCCACTGCCATGGCAGATGCAAAATTCCACGACATCTTTCTTGCATTAGATTGATAAAATCTTCCTAGGTGGTAAAAGGGACCTAGAGGACTTGAATTGCTGCTTGGCATATCAGGACGGAACACATGGTTTGTTGTAGCATATATCTTTTCCTTCAAGTAATTGGCATGCTTGTGGCGGTGTTATGAATAAGCTATCATGCTTTAGGTAAGTCTGATATGTAAAAAGTGAGTCTACTTTCACCTTTACGTCGCCAATTGAAAGATTTTGGAGTCTCGACTTTCTTGCATAATACGTATGTGTGCACTAGTATAGAACAGTCCATTCCTCGATACGCTCAGTACGGATCTGCTTTCAATTTTAGGCATGCATAGGTTAAGCCAAAGTCTATGAATCTAGCGGTATCCTGGAAATGTTTGCAAGCATTCCTAAAGCGTGCAGGTTGGACGTGGCGGCATTAGCTCGGGCAGTTGTAATAACTGAAGCGTGCTCTTATAAGCCAACTTCATAACATCCTTAGTGGTGACTCTTGGCTTCCCCTTTGCACCATATCTTTCGTGAGTTCGGTATGCAATGTAGAGCAAATGTAAAGTCATAATCATATTTCTTAAGTTCACATTTAAGAAAATCGGTCTGACTAATTAATTAAACTCATGTCCAACCATACTGGCGATGCTTCTACTCACGGATCCATATCCTCTCCTCTACCTTGTGGATTTAAAAATGCTTGTGGGTACGGATAACAATTTGAAAAGACAACCCAGAAACCGCAGTTGAAAAGATAACAAAACACCGCAACAACCTTTTCCGCTCCAAGTTACGTTTGGCCATATTTTACCTTATTTTCTTGTTTAGCAACCCTAAGTGTCCATAAGGTCTTTGGTGTTGCCGGCCTATGCAAGCAACACTACGGCCAACAACTCTATAAATACTTAAAACATGCTACCTTATAAGATCAAATAGCACGAGCGACCTAGGCTGAGCATCCTGAGATCTACAAACTCTAAAGATCAAAAGAAAAGAATATCAATACATAGCAACTAGTGAATACTCACCTTCTAGAGTTTCTTCCAATCAAGCTTGATTGGAAACTTGCTCTCTCTTTGGGACATCTTTGAGCGATTTCAGTCCACAAGCGTACAATCCATGGTCAAACAGCAGACTTATACTATTCGTCCTTAGGACACACACTGGATTTCCACATTTCAGTCTTTGATTTAGAAGAGTATGAGTTACTTTCGTACTTACATATTGGGCTGGACCCGGATATTACATTTGCATGTACACCTAACACCATGCATGTTAGAATCTAAATCTCGACTTTGTTGATTTACTGCTAACAAATTCCATTAGCATGTGGTATATCGTGACAGGTCTCCTCTCTTCAGCCTTTTTACAAACAGGCTAAAGTCCTAGAAACAACTGAGACCCTATTTTCATGTCACGGATATTGATGCTTAAACCTCCTATAAAGCGTGACACAGAAATGTAATAAACAATATAAAATGAAGAAGCTTTTGGTATTGAAAACATAGAAGCATTTACATACACGACTCTCCTCCAAATATTATAGAGTAGGCTAGGTTATAAGGCAGGAATCATGCGTATTATTCCTCCTCAATTTCATAACTTGCCTTTTATTTGGGCATACCACAGTTTGAGAAATCCAAAGTTGTATACCTTCTCGCGATCTTAGTCAAATAGTCTGTCAGATCTGCATTTCCTTTTGAACATAGACCGGGCCTCCAAATTCCAGTAAACTTCACTCCTGACCAATGCGGCATAGATAGCCTTTCTTCTCATGTTCGAAACCTTTGCATTGTGACGGTTGGTAGATCCATTAAGCGCCATCATCAGGTGGATATGCCGCGGGTAGTATCTTGTGTCCTAACCCGCGGCTTATTAGCTTCAAGAGTTTCCTTCGCCGTTATAAACAACATGTTGGTACGCGCTGTAATTTCTTTGACTTGTGATCCCAAACTTCGGGTAGGTGTTAAATTTGCTTACTGGATATGATTTCTGTCTATCGGCGGGGATGTACCTTGAGCAAACCTTGTTGATGTGATCAACCGTAATTCCTAACATGTTTTTGTTTTGCACTTTTGGTACTCGGCCTTTCCCTTCACCTTGTTTGTTTCTAAAGCCAACTTTTGAATTCCCTCTTCCTCTTTCTTTGCAATTTCCTTTTACTTGAGATAAGATTCTGCGCATCTGCATTATTAGGAGAAATACAGTACAAAACTTTCTTACCCTCGCTAAACATACGAGGTTTAAGACATTTGTCATGAGGTGGAGATAAGACAATCTCGGACATATACTGCGCATTGGTAGGATTTCGAAATTTGCATTGCAACAATCTTCCCTCTTCATCCACACTAAAATTTGGAATTCTATCTTGGATGCCATTCTACAAAGTAGAAACAAAGCTCATACACGGATCTTGGCCTCCAAATCAGTGGCAAATTCGGCTGACATACCTTGCAACGGATCGAACAATTCCAAAAATGAAAAAATGACATAACCGAATGCGTCCATTCGATTTGGCGGCGAATACGGGAAGAAGCGGAGAACTAGCCTCTACAGTTTGGATCAATGACATGGCAACTAACTTCCTAAATTGGGAGGATTTGAAGCTCTCTTCAGAACATTACTAAAGTACAGGCAGAGGCGTCAAAACCTAGTTAAAGAAGGGCAGAAATATTCATAGGAAAGTACTAAAAGCACCCCAAAGCACTATATATGGATTGACAAAAAATGTCCCCCACCTCCACGCTTTTACCCCTTAGGGGCAAAATTTTCTAAATAATGTGGGGCCCCCCCATAGGTGGCGGGTATGAGGTTGGGACACTAGTCCTAGAATGGGAGATCGAGTTGAGGCCACCCAAATTAAGCACTCTGAAGCTGTTGGGGGTCAAACCCATGGTCACAATGTAAAGTGGTTGGGGCCGAGGGGGCCCAACCAAGCAATGTGTCATAGTGTATGGTCACATGTCGGTTGGATGATGCCTAGTGGTATGATGTTAAAAAGGCTTTCTTTCTTTCTTTCTTTCTTTCTTTCTTTCTTTTTCTTTCTTTCTTTCTTAATGAGTTAGATTTGTAAAAGTAAGGGGAGTTCTGAGTTTGGCGAGTGGCTAAATGGCGTTCATAAAACATGTAGTTTTCACTTGGAACTAATTTATTTAAAGTGATACCATTCAATTACTTAAACATCTAATTGGCCATTCTAATGTCAGCATTATGCAATAAGGAATTACCCACAGAAATGGCCGAATCTACTTGAGGGTAGTCTATAGGTGGGCATCCTACTCCAAGCAGAGCTGCTTCGCCAAATTGCACGAACCGATGTTGTGGCCGATAGCCACATGAGACTACTAAAATTACATTTGGCCTTGCTTGATTTGGTGGGGTCATACGGAAAAATAGAGATTGCTCGTAGAATCTATGCACCATGAGAAACAATTGGTAGCCGATTTCTTCAGGTATGCATTGGTGGGGACCAGCCGAAATTGCTAGCCACAGCCAATTTCCACAATGGAAAGGTAGAATACCCTAAATTAGGTTTATGATATGGTAGTCTGTCAGGCTGACCTTTGAGAATCTTTGTAAGTTAATATTAAACAAGTAGTCGGCTTACCTTTGCCTCTGTGGTAGGTAGGGATACCCGTCAAGCTGAGTACGATTCTCACAGGGGTCCGAAGCGATAGGACAATCAACAAAAGAGCCAAGAGGAAGGCGACAAGCGGTGAGAAATACCGAGGCGTAAAATTGCTTTCGACGAAGCCCAAGCCCAATTTGGTTGAGGAGTATAGGAAGTAGCCAGAGCGAGGAAGGGGCCGAGAAGATTAAGTGAATAGTGTTAAAGCGGGCGAAAGCCAAGGCAAATGGAGAAACACATAACTTTCTAAAGCTGATCGAGCAGAGCAGCTTTTAAAAGGAGATATGTATGGACGTTCATGCCGCATGACAAATTATGCGTGCCCTAAAAGTGGACCTTTTCAAATAAAATGGACCGTTGCCGTATTCGAGCATGAGGAATTAATTGGGGACCTCGTTATTAAATGCCTGAAGGAATTTGAATTTCAAACATGTCATTTTAAAGCCGCTCAATTTTAATTTTAATCATGCATTAGCCATACGCGCATGCTTGAGGTCGAGCCCGGGGAATTATGTTTTAAAGTTGAGGGACATTATACTTTGAAATTAGAGGGACATTTTACTTTGAAGTGGGAAATTACATTCCAAATTTTTGGGGGAAGTTAGGTTTAAATGTAAATGCTTATCAAACCTTTTCGATTTTACGGCACTACTCTTCTTGGCTAGTCTCTTATCTTCAAAGGCACTTAACCATATTGGTAGCTTAATAATCATGGTGACTAAATCTCCAAAGTTTGTGCTCTTCCATGGTTTGTACTAGCCATAGCTCAATGTCTATTTGCCATGAAACTAATCTCAATGGATGTGTCTAATTCAAATATACACCCCCTTCATTCCACGCCTTTTTCGTTTGGCGCTTTGTTCATCATTTTGCTTTCGATCAGCCTCTTCATATGCATTGGTAAAGATTTGCACGGTAACCAAGAAGAGCTTCGATTAGGGTCCTGATTCTTAGTAATTCGATCATAGTTCACGGAGATTGGACTTTGGCATTAATGTCGATTTCACATCTCTAAGTTTGATCGATTAGCGCTTGTCTTGAAATTGGGTATGCGAGGGGAATGTATTGCATACTATTTTCTAATGCTTGTTTGTTTTCCAAGAACCTCCATGATAAGTCCACCATTATGGTATGCAGTCGAGGCCCTTCCGGTGCTGGTTGTTTTTCCAAGTTCCTCAATGATAATTCCACTGTGGTGTCGTTAGCCTCTCCCCTTCACTTGTGTAGAGGCGGGCACCCAAGATGTTCTTTAATGTCTCCCGGGTTCCGTTCTTCTACGAAGGGGCCAGTTAGACGAGCCTTTTGTCCCAATGAAGGCAAGCCCAGGAGTGAAATTGGTAGTAATCGACTTCAGTTGAAACAGCGCCCTATCTTGGCGTTGAAACAAGTCCCCAATAGGCAAATTGAAGCTGAGGCGCCCAGAATCCCATTTCTCTAGTCTCTCCCACTTGAATGTTCTTCTACACAAAAGGGCAATTGTAAACCCACCCAATTTTAGCGATCAAGGCATACTTGAGAAGGTAAAATTAGGCTGGCTAATCATTTCTGAATGCGTGATACATATATTTCTATTAGGAGTTCTGCCATTCTAGAATTAGTGACGCCGAACTTGATCTTCAGTCTCTACCCCCTTTAATGTTCTTCAAGGGTAAACGCAGCTGTGAATTGTATCAAAATCGCATTTGGCGCCCACATTTTGGCACCACTTTTGTGGTAGAATCGGGTATTAGTGCATACGAAGCGGAGGTGCGAGTCGCGAATTAATGGCGTCGGTTATTTTGAATTTTATGCCACGTCATTGTCCCTCATTTTGAATTAGAAATAATCACCTCTTCCTGTTTTTTGCGCTTCTTGCCGATTGAACCTAATGGAGTCAGTGGAATACTTGCGGATTTACGATAAATCTACTCCTCCAAACAAGAGATTGTACACCATGAAGATCTAAAGAAGCTTTGGGGTGGCGAGTTTCAAATAAATACGGCTACGGTATTTTTCCCCAATGTTTTGTTCAAACTGAAAAATTAAGGCATATGTTTTTCTTGTATCGAGGGTTGAAGAATGCGGCAATGAACAATCTGAAAGAGTTCATACAAATTCTGAAAATTACGAGGGAAGCACATACATAGGGTGGAATGGCTCACGAAACTTTGAAGCTGATGGCTTATTATACGCATATAAAGGGGGAAATTTTGTTAGTGGAAGAGCTTCTTGAGTTATTATAAAACTCAGAGTAGAAGCGGCCGGTTCTTCGGGCCAGAAATATAGGCAAATCCAGCACGACGGGAGGAAAATAGTAAAAGTGGCGAGGATGATGAAGATGATGGGAAAAACCGTCGGGTTCCTCAGACCACACATTCAATCGAACTCACAATCAAAATAAACCCGAGCAATGTTCTAAAACACCTTGCCACTTCCTCCTTAGAATTCCCCTAAGGTAAATCATAATAAATATCGTTTACACGATAGCGCTTCTAAAACTTAGGTTGCTAATATGCAAATAAGAGGTAGAATATCTCTCAAAATAATTCCTGCATGACAATTTCTATATCACTGAAAACTCAATCATGACATTAGAGACACCGCAAACCCAACCCAAATGACATGGTTCTTTACTAACATAGTCTTAAATGATTTTTCTTTCCAACATACCCAAATAAACATTATAGGAAGTTCTAAGACTTGAAGCGGTTTTATTCAGCGCAAGTAATGGCTCAAATGCAATCGCCGGGGAATAACAAACGTATTCACTGGACATGAGCGCCACTCATTCCATTCACTTGGACATCAACTCATTTCCAACCTCTTGGGATATGGCATCTGCTCATTCCAATCATGGACAAGAGCACCAACTCTTTCCATCCTTAAGGCTTCAATCTCATTATGCTTTCCTTCTGCTCCTGTAATTTTTAGACAACAATCTAAATTATCGGTTGAAACACCAACGCAACCATAAGGGGATGCAATAAGAAATATCTAAAAATTCTAATCCTGATCCTTGAACATCAATTTCATACGGACAGAGGTAACCTATTTGCAATTTGCTCCTCTTGGGCCTCTTCTGTACTTTCCTTTTCAACTTACTTTCGTCTTGGCGGAAGTTCTACTTCTTCGTTGCCTTAATATCTTGTGTGTTGCTAAGCCACTCAAATTTCAAATGGCTATCACCTCTGACTTGCTTGGTAAAGACCCGAGTGAACTCACGATACCAATTGTTCTGAATGCTCTATTCCTCACCAAAACTCATCAACTTATTAGAAGTAAAGCACCACAGTTACTCGATTTACCACTTGTTGGACCAACTTCTAGAAGAGATATAGCCAAGTCAAGCTACTCATAAGGCTGTATAAGAACAAGCCCTCTCAGCCACCAACCAAGCGGTGTTACATGAACTCCTTCTAATGATATGATCAAGCAAAACAGAAGATACTAGAAGGTAAGGGTAGGCACATCATCAACATACGGAAGAAGCTGAGATTTAGGCTGTCAAATTAAACCCAGACACTGCCTTTACGGGTATATGGCAAGTAAAGGAATCTATAGATCAACCAAAGCCTTGTCGACTAGACCCAAAGCTTTCCAACAAGGTAGGATCGCCCGTCGAGTTGTGGTTTGTTAAGATATCACATCTCAAAGTTGTCATATATATTTATAGGTACTTGGTAGCCTTTGCTTCTAAATAAAGGTCAGCGTTTATTACGGCTCTCTCTTTGATAATATCAAAGGTTTAGACATCTTTGGATGGCTTTCTTCTTGATCATATCAATAGATATTTACGTGCGTCCTGACCCAACTCCCAGAGCACCATTGTGGTTATTAACCTTAAACCATATCATCCAATTTGTAAAAAGCCTCATCTTCAATGACAAACATATGGCTTGATAGCCTTGAATTGAAGTATTTTCCTTGTACAAGCTTTATCAAAATTGCTTCTTATCTTATCTTATCTTATCTTATCTTATCTTATCTTATCTTATCTAAAAAACTAGAACATGACATTTCAAAGACCCATTGCAAGGGATAAGAAGCCCATAAGTTTCTCGACCTCGGTTTAGAGATATGCGTTAAGACAATTCAGAAAATGAGCATGACTATAAACTTGTTGGATCATTGGAATGTTGGAGAAAATCAAGCTAATGTGAATGTTATTTTCATCTTTCATAGCATAAAACAGTCAAAACCAAAACCAATCTAAAAGATAGACAAACATAAAAATGAATGTTTCACTAGATTCATGCTTTGACCTTAATGCAAGCTAACATAACCTCCTTTTTTTCTTTTTAAGTTGTGCCATTGCTTTTCTCAATTCTTTCGGCTTCCCATCAACCATCAAGCCTACAAGCTTCGAACCTATCCAAAGCCCTGCCAAAGGCATAACCTTTTCCTTGCTTGATTCAATTTTCTCCTTGCTCGGATCACCTTCCTCGTCGCTTTCTTCCCCAATTTTTGCAATGTCTTCCATTTCATCTATTTTGCCTTTCAATCTGCCACTTCGCCGCAGATCTAAAAATTGTAGGTAACTACTCTTTTGAAGTCCAACCACCAATTGGACGTATCCTGTTGAACCCCACTGTGCTAACTTCCTCGTTCCATTGGACTTCAAAGTCTTATGTAACTTATCAACGTCAAGAGTAGAAAATGTTTGAGCAATTTAAATGTTCTTCCATGTTCTAGCTTGGATCAATACAGGCATTCTTAGACCATTTGTTCTTCAAAAGAAAAATTATATCAGGACCAGATAAATTTTCTTGCCCTGCTGGAGAACATAACCCACCTATGTGGGCATATGTGGCATGAGAGATTCCCTCTTGAACATGTTCTACCCATTTGTCTAATTGCTGGGTTGTCTTGATACTTTCTACTAACAGTAGATACTCACTTACCATATCTTTTGAAGAATAAGTCAATGGCTGATAGAAGGAAACCTATTGCACAAAGGGGCCGTAGACCCCCTTCTATAAAATACATAACTTTTTACATAGATAGCTTAGAATCCTACGATTCAGATTCTATAGAAAGGAAAGATCCTGAAGCTCTGAAATCTATTTTTATCAATTGACAGTATGGCCTTGTTTTTATTGGCCTTAATTGCTTGAAAGGCGACCACACCTCAGAAGCTTAGATGCTTGCATAATAGGAAATGCATTCATCTTAAGAAAGAGTCTCTCAATTGGTCAAAGCTCTCACTGGGAGATTGTGAAAGTTTAGATCAATCTTTGCCTCAGGCTCCTTTGATTATACAACTTTCTAATAGTCACGTAGCTAATCCACCTCAAACTTACTCATGCCACGCTGTACTGTTCTATTTTCACCTTTTTTAGTATAACTCGAATACCTATATAAGTGTTATAATATTTAAGATATTTAATATTTCACTTATTAACATAACCCGTTTGGTATATCCATCCAATGACTAGAAGTATTTGTTGATTCATAATATGACAACGGAATAAAAAATCCATATACGTGGCTATCAACACAACATTGGTCAACTAGTGAGAGTAATCTTCTCGAATATGGAGTGAGAGAGACAAGGTATGAGAAGACAGAATGTCCACAAGACTATTGTATAAAAGATGCGTGTGATGAATAAAATAACTCTGTATATGGGAAAGACCCTATGGGCCTGATCACAAACCTTGCCACGTCTGGGCATCAGATAGGTTGTGCATCTGCTATTTACTCTTGCTCGACTTCGAGACAAAGAAAGATATCCCACGTGTCGCGGCTTGATTGGAAGCCAGGAGAGAATGAAGCCCAATGGTTTTTTCCGACCTTTTGTAAAAACAAAGAATGTGTGTAAGAGTGGTAATATAAAAATAGTGGGAGAAGTATTCTTGTGGAACACACAAAAGACCAAAAGACCCCCTCAGAGAAAGGAGCCCATAGATGGGGCGTATATAAAGGGGAGAGATTCCATCATACAAAGGTATTAGGAAGAAAACAAAAGCCACAACAAGTGCTAGGTTTGGGGCAAATTGATGGGATCTCTATTTTCGTGTGTGAGAGACCCAGACCACATTACAGTGGAAGAGCTGGTTTATAATTTGCAGCCTATCCAGCCGGAAGAAAGGGGCGCCCAGAAATCGGACATAAAGGATGTTTCTAGAACTCAAGATGAGCGCCTTATTCTCCTGCCAGCAGGCCCAGCTCGATAAATTTGCTGCCCTTAAACGAAAACAGGATCTCGAAAAACAGATTGCTTCTGACCGCGCCCTCGCCGACCAGATTATGCAGGCAGAACGGAAAATTATCGCCCAGGAAGCCTCTGACCGCCTCCTTGCCTTGCAATTGTTAAAGGGTAGCTTTCAAAGTCATGAGTTTTTCTAGTTCTAAGCTTGGAAGTCATGAATTTTTCTAGTTCTAAGCTTGTACAGGTGATCTTTCTTCTATTTTTTGTCTTTCCTTGAACAGGTTCCATTTTTCCTCCTTCAGGATTTATATGCCTTACTAGGCTGCTTAATGACATATTGGTTCTAGCCTTGTCTGTACATTGCTTTCTCCAATGAAATGGAAAAACGTTTGTATTTCACATTTCATGTCGAACATCTACTCTCTGTGGTCTTTCTTGCAACCCTAAATTAGATTAGAGTATTAAGTTCTTTCTTTTCCAGTATAGACTGAGACAATGTTTCTAGATTTTGTTCCACTAACACAGGGCAGCATTGCATGCAATGCAAATTCTCATAAAAAGATAAAAAAGACAATGGGATTTTAAAATTCAAGTGATAAGAAGCGAATAGCATTTCCAATGATGAGAGAAGAAAAATCAGAGATTTTTACATCCATAGGGACCACATATTGGCTTTGTTAAACGGGACAAGGCACTTATCAGGGCAAATGAGGCCCCAGATAAGAGTACAAAATACAAAGAAAGGTAAAAGTCAGCTGAAATTTCCCACATGTTTCTATTCTTGACTTTTGTTGCTTATTTTTTATCTAAGTCCAAGTCGTGAAAGAAGGTTCGAAAGGAACTGTGCATGAAAATGCAATGCATGATTCTTGACAGAACTGCAAAAGAAGAGGCAAAAAAAGGCGAAAACTTTGGGAAAAAGTTCAGATCATCAAAGCAATCCAATAAATGGGAGCCATATTTTCATGTCCATCTTCAGAGATGAAGGCAAGGGACCTGATTTCGGTAGCTGAGCTGGCACTTAATTTCCAAAACAGCCAGCAAAAGGGGCTGAGCAGAGCCCAAAAAGGGCGCCTTCAAAGGCAGGAAGAATACCTTGCTGTCAGGTACCAGCAGGCTGAGCTGGACAGATTTGCTGCCATCAAACATAAACAAGATGTTGAGAAGCAAATAGAATTGGACAGGGCCTTGGCCCTCCAGATTATGCAGCAAGAGCAGCAGATGAGGCCTCCCCAGGCCGCCGATCGCCGCCTCGCTTTCGGCCCATCCAGCTTTCAGAAGAATAATTTTGCTTCCCACCCTGTTTGCAGGTAATTCAGCTCATGATTTCTTCTCACTACTTATTGGAATGTTTTCATTTTTTTCCTCTCTGTATTCACTCTCTTGTTTTGTTTGCTAGGTGTGGTAGCCAGTTTTGCTCCATTTGTGGTTGGGATTAGCCAATATTATCATCTTATCATCTTGTGTACATAATTTGTTCCTAGTTTGGACTTCTATGCAATTTAGCTCCAATGATGTGTCTCATGGTGTATATTATTTTTTTCTTTCGTACCCTTTTCAATGAGTGGCACAATGATCCTGTATGATATAGTACATTTTTTAGTGGCATTCTAGATTAAGCCCACCATAAAATTTAATGGTCCCTGTTTGTTTTCGTGTGAAATTGAAAATTCCTAAGCTATAAATTCCTCCTACTCTAAGAAAATAGCTCACAACTACAATAAGAAAATAGTTCACAACTACAATAGCTTGACGCTTACGATTACAATTGTTTTTTAGTTTTATCTTCAACACTTTTGGTTTTGCGAGTCATTAAAACTCTTTAATGTCTTTAGTTGAAGTTCTTATTTACCAATCTTATAATATTGATAACATTACCATAGGATTAATAAATGTTTTCTATGATTTATCAAGTGCATGCTAAATGTAATTTTTGGGTTGCCCCTAAGGGGGCAAACCCTCGTCCATGTGGGTTTGTGGCATATTCCAGGTATATGCCAGTATATACCCAAAATATACCAATAACTGCTACAAACCCATTATTGGCTATAAACTGGCGGTCATTTTGTTCTTTGGCGGCCACTACTGGGGAAAGCAGAAGCTAGCAGGTGTTGCAGCGATGTAATTGGCTGCTGTGGCTCGGCTTCTTCACAGAAGTCATTATTTAATTAAAAGCGGGTCGAATCTGAAATTTGAGACTCTGGTGAAATAGGACTCATGCGAAAAAAAGTAAGTTGCCATTGAATCATTGTAGATTTTCCTTGATAAGAATAACATTTACACCGCGGCAATCAGAAAATGAAGGGGGTGGTGGAGAAAAGAAGTAGGAAGGAAGGGGAGGCGAGGGAGGGAGGGAGGGAGAAAAAGGAAGGCAAGAGGAGAGAAGGCAAAGGACAGGGAGGGAGGGGAAGGCCAAAGGGAACAGGGAGGGCAGAGCAAATGGGGAGGAGTGAGGGAAGGGGAGGAAGGGAAGGGCAAAGGGGAGGCTTGAGGGTCTCTTGGGGAGGGGGAGCCAAGGGAGGCGGGGCATGGAGAGAGGAGGAGGGCAAAGGGGAGAGCAATGGGGCAAAGAAGGGAGAATGGAGGTTCCATGGCTAAACCATACAGCCAGAAAAACTAAAAGATTAAGTAGATAGCAAATAATATAATTATTAATTAATTAGAAGCAATAAATAATTAATTAAATAGGTGAGTTTTCTGTATCTTGTGAGAATGAAGATTGAGGATTCCTCATACATTGCTCCCAAAATCTTCATTATCTATCCCATGACATAGAATAAACCTTTTGACTAGTTTGGATGGGTACGTAGGCGAAATGGCATCAAAATGTTGCATCCAGTGCATTTCTGGCTCCATGGTGGTCAGAGATTAAATGAAATCTGGCGAGGTCGGTAGCGCCCGGTCCGAATAATAGTCTTGGTGCTGCTTTGTATTTATATGTCGAAGCTGTAGTGAGGTTCTAAACTCCCTGCGACCTCTGTTTCTCTTTACATGATGAAAGAAGCGTACATTTGCATGATGGAGCGGCGATTGAAAGGTCGTGGCAAGGCCATGCTCTGCGGTGCACACGGAAGTCATCCACGAAGATATACGCTGAAGTTATTAAGCGCTGAGTCATGCTCCATATGGCTGAATCTCCCGGCCACACGGACCTCACCGTAAGCTCACGAATACGGTAGCACACCATGTTACATTTTCCTTTGTCGGATATGAAGGATGCTTGCTTTCTTTTTTCTTTTGTGGGGGAGTATGGAGTAGCGGGGAGTGTGGAGGCACGGATCGAATGGCGTAGAGCCAAGCGAGTTTGGAGTTGAAGCTACTTGTTGATGGAATAAGAGCAAATGGCAAATATCAAACCCAACCCGGTCATAAGCGAACTCAAAGAAATGTTTAAGCTAAACGAGCTTTCAGAAACTTTGGACAAGTTCCATAGCTCTTGCAGGTGATTTCATAGCATAAAGGGAAGCTCTTTGTAGGGGAGGCTCGGCCGGAACTCCATAGCTCTTGCTTGTGAAAAAGCTCCAAGAATGAGTGCTCAAGGCATCTTTTGCCCTGATTTTTCTGAGAGGTCTTTGCGGGGAATCTCCATCGAACTCTATGTCCTTGTCCGGCAAAACACCCAAGAATCGAATGCTCAAATGTACCTTTTGCTTAAATTTTTCTGAGACCTCTTTGCAAGGGAAGCTCCATCGAACCCCAAAAGCTCACGGCAGTGCACTCGTAGCTCCCATATCTCTTATCTGCTTTTGCCATGATCGGAGCCATAGTCAAGTAGGTATTGCAAGTGATAAGTAGGGATATCACTCATGGTCAGGCCATAGCCAAGAAAGGAGGTATTGCAAGATCCAAGGGGCAAAGCAGGGATGCGAGGGAGGTACCCCGAAGATTCAAAGGCGGTGGGATCCAAGATTCCAAAGTGGCCTTAGGGATCGCCCGCGGTAGACCATGGTTCTTAGCGATGTCTTCTTGGCGATTAGTTCTTATACGCTGATGTCTTCTTGGCGATTCTAGGGTATTAATCTATGGTTCTTACGCTTGAAGCCTTTTGGAGGATTCTGTAGATTTCAGTTTTCACCTTTCGCATCCACACCAAGACTCAGATCGCGTGGAATCCCGCCGGGGAATCAATTTAGAAATTAGGAGCTATGGTATGGCGGCTTATGGCTGACTTCTTTCAGAGTGGTAGCGGTATCTCCGGCTCAAAGGTGTGTGTACCAAATTTTAAAATTTAAAAATGGGTGGGAAAAAAAAAGCGGGGTATAGAAAAAATATTGGAAAAAAATAAAAAAAATATCATTTATGGGGGGATATTTGAAAAATTCTTTTATTGTTTAGAAGACCAATCGATCTATGGAACCCAAAAAAAAGGACTATAGCTGGCATATTATTACCTAGATTAAGAATATCCCCACCCTGAAGAGTTTTTGAGCGAAAAACCATGGCAGTAATAAAGGTGTTGATAAGTTGTATAAATATACATCATGAGATATTGTGAGATATGTTAAGAGAGTTTCCAAGGACATAGCTGAGCCTGTATATCCATGACCTCACCGAAGATATGATCAAACAATGCTTGAAATTAAGTCCTTAATATGGCATGTATAGAATTTGGTTGGGCGACCAGCTCGGCGTAGCTTGGCGGATGTGATCATGGTAGAAAGAGGCTTCTAAAAGGCGTGATATTCATCCTCTGTGGCTCCCACATGACAATGCTGACAAATCCTATTTTGGCGCGGCTCTCAAAGCTATCTGTTTATCTCAATTCAGAAATGGTGTGCATGGGGGAGGCCTTGGCAAATGTTGGGATGAGATGAGCATCATCGTAGGCTTGGCCTGATTGATATGCATATAAGTAGCGTGGCAGAATGTGTTTAGGACATCCAGATAGTGCTCCATGTCTTTGGGAGTGTAAACTAGGAGATTCACATCATCAGTACGTATATATGGCTGCTGATGATCACGGTGTAAAGTCCTGCTCCTGTACATTATCGAAGACAAACCGGTTTTCAAATATAAAGCCCAAATTATGGTGTTGGAGAGAGAGGATAACCATAGTAGAACCCAATTACATAGTTGTTGAATGGTGACACACTTGATTCCAAGCGGCACGAGAAAATCTCATATATTTTGTATATCATTACTACTTGAGATCACCAAGGACCCCCAACTGTTGCAATCTTGTCCATAGCTTTACCGGAGGCACAATGTCAAAAGCCTTGACGAAGTTGATAAAGCAACAATATAGATCTTGCTGACGGTTCTGTTGTCTTCAACCAGAGTCAGCAGTGTAAAGATATGATCAATGGTTGAGTGTCGGGGCTTGAAAGCTGCATGTATGAGGGCTCGCATCTCTGCTACCTCTGTCCATCTCGTCAATTGCTGCTTGAGTCAAAGAGTGAATAGTCTGAAGAATTGACCCTTATTAATGGAGCATAGCCGGGACCTCACGCACCAATTTTATTTGGCCTCCAATAACATGTGCTTCCATGTTATGAAACATCAGATTAGACTCTTTTTCTAGACACCATCTCAAGCCTCACTTGCAGCAGACATGGTTGCTTTAGTTGCTAGCTACTTTTAACATAGTTACGGAACATTAGCAATTCCCACACTTCCTTGATTAAAGAATAGTGCCACGAGATACCATATGACCTTGAGGCCAGAGCACGCCCTATATGCGAATATTTGTGGTCGGACAATGAACATGGATACTATTCTTTAGACTAATGAACAGATGGTATCACTTTCAGACTTGAATTCTTATGGCAAAGAATATGTTGACTATCCTATACGTGATCCAGTATTGGATCAACTTGATCAAGGTAGAGACCTAAATTTACGAATCGTGGATATAGATAAAAAAGATTCTTGCTCAAAAACTGAAGAGGCGGAATGCTTTTACACAAACACGATGCATCACATAGACGGACATTGCACGGCATCTTGAGTTAGTGCTTTCGGCTGAGCGGTCGGCCCGCGTCATATTATAGTTTCATTCCATACCTCGCAGGATAGAATGTATGACGTGCTCCAGCATGGTAGCCATCTGAAGGAGAAATACTACGTTTTATTTGTGCTTGGGAGAGTCTTTCACCAATACAGTTGATCTTTGAGGTAGAGGCTGTTCAAAGTCTGAGGCGTGGCTGAAAAAAATGGAAGTACATTAATGCAGGGAGGCATATGCATTATCAATTTTGTTCTCTTTGGTTCGATTGTTTTGTATTTATTTTTGTCTCGTATTTTGTGTTGTGATGGGGCTTAGTCCCCAAGTTTTATTCGAGCATTTGCACTTTGCATATAACCCACTTGAATTCCTGTGGATGTAAAAAACCCATCTAATCTTAATCTAATCTAATCTCAAAAGGATGTATCCTTGATAATGTAGTTGTTGCATATGAACCTATATCCTTGGCAAAACTAAAGCCATTGTATTGAATGCGTTCAAGCAGCTAGTCTCCCAAGTATATTTA
Source organism: Isoetes taiwanensis (assembly GCA_021234155.1). NCBI lineage: Eukaryota > Viridiplantae > Streptophyta > Lycopodiopsida > Isoetales > Isoetaceae > Isoetes > Isoetes taiwanensis. Next base: position 16,775,936 of record JAJEKV010000001.1, on the reverse strand, counting down.
TTTAAGGAGTTGAAGGATATACTACTGCACTTTTCTTTCTTTATTAGTTTTATTATTTTCTTGTGTAGTAAACATCTTCTTCCGAAATAATAGAAGATAAATTCACGTAAAGCTCCAAATTACCTTTCAGACAATGAATCTTGCCTGGTCTTGCTCTACTATGCTCAAGCGGTAATTACACACGGTCTACATACAACTATTTATTTCGCGTCTACATGCAAAGAAAGGTCTAGGCCAAGGCCAAAGACTGATTTTGTGTATAATGTAACCATATCTCGTTCAATGAGAATATTGTTATAGATCCTTAAACTATATTGTTTACCTCTAGGGATAATAATATAAGCACTTGATGGTTAGGAATATGTTTTGATTAGCTTATTATATGAACCAAATCGATGATACCAAGGTATTAAATAAGACGCATACAGGAACGACAATTGTGCTCTGAAACGTCAAATGTGGGCTGAACATACAAAAAGAATGTGGGAAGAAAAAGTTTCCAATCGTCGGCTAAAAGCCCTTAATAAGATATATCAGAGTATAGCCTGAATCCAACCTAAAAATTAGGATATAAAACTTGTCGATAACGAATAATAAAGCCCGCAGGGATGGCTACACAAGGCGACAAACACACTTCTTGACCCTCCTAAGGGATGGCTAATGGGTGCTACATGAGTCCAAAAAAAGGACGTTTGACCCGGAATAGCCCGGTAACCAAATCTAATCTAATCTAATCAATCTGTCTTGGTCTATATGTCTCAGGATTCACAAGAGTGCCTAGAGTCACATTCAATGTAAGGTGGTTGGGAAGAGGACCCAATAAAGCAATGCTGATGTGGTGTTTACGTCGTATGTCCAATCATATATTGCCAATGTGGCATGAGATAAGCTGTGCTTATTGCCTCTCCTCCTCCCCCTCCCCTCCTCCCCCCCGTGTACTGAGAAGGTAAACATTTCAAAACCATCAACAAATAATAGCTGATAATTAGAGTGCTTACACCTCTCTCTCTCTCTCTCTCTCTCTCTCTCTCTCTCTCTCTCTCTCTCTCTCTCTCTCTCTCTCTCTCTCTCTCTCTCTCCTCTCTCTCGAGGTTGGCCACATGCTGGCCAAAATGCAGTCTCTGTGGCATGCAGCTCCTCTGAGGTATGCATTATTTTTTGGGAGAGAAGGCCATACCGAGCTCTACTTGCGGCGTTGAGCCTCAATTTTGGTTTCCATGGGAGAACAACTCCCATCGGATCGATACAGTGAGTCAAGTTTTTTGTGGGATAATTCCCCTCCAATTTTGAATAGGCCTCAAAATATGGGATATTTCTTCCCTGTTCTGCTGGTGATGAAAGCTTTGTAGGATAATTCTTTTGTTGTGTTCTTTGTGCTTAGGGTTCGATTCACGTAGTTCTATGTGGGTCATTGATTCACCGGAATGATTGCCATGCTATTGCGTGCTCTTACAATATGTCGCATTCCAAAAGGAATTCTGTTTGCGACTTGGAACTAAGCGAGCTTGAAGACCCAATGAATCTATTCATGTGATGCCTTGCGGCCAGCGGTCTGTTCTTCTGTCTTTTGCCTCATCTTTGATGTTGTAGAATATACTTGCGTTAGAAGGCCTACCCTAGAAGATTTTTACTTGGATTGCTCCAAGGCAAAAGGACCCAGCGGGATAATATAGATATGCGCATGGAATTGTATAAGCTTCTTTTAGAAGATGATATGGCATCAATTTCTGGAATGAAGGGCTGACTTTGAGAGATTAGTCGGTCTCGTTGTCCCATATTTGATTAGGCGGGGTTTAAGGTTAGGGCTGATTGATCGAAGAATTTGTAGCCATGGTTCTTTACTTTACATCTGCGGTGATATGCACTTTGCATGTGGGTCGAGAGATTCTATATTTAAACTCTGATGCAAAAATATAAAAGTGTTGGCCTCCCAAGACAATGCTTTACAAAAGGTTTAATAGCCATGCCTTACGGAGGCGAAGAGCCCGACTCAATGTATAAAGAATTTCATGATGCTGGGATTGCCTTGATGTGTATGAAAAGTGCTCTCTCTCTCTCTCTCTCTCTCTCTCTCTCTCTCTCTCTCTCTCTCTCTCTCTCTCTCTCTCTCTCTCATAAGTCATGGAGTGTGCGGTAATGAAGAAGAGTATTACAGTTACATGTAGAATCCTTCCATCGCGGTGGCTTTTATTACCAACCAGGAGCCACATCGGTAAAATATAGACAAATTTTGAGGATCGATTGAGCTCTCATCACTGGGGGTAGGGTGGGAGATATAGGCAAAATATTGCACATGACATTAGGCATTACCCGGGGTGTGATGGAGAGGTGGTAGAAAGACGAGCTCAAATGTGATTTCACATGAGGCCTTATTGAATGCTCAGACTCAAGCATGGGATTTTGGCTACTTGGCTTGGTGATTTCTTCTCATATCGGGGATCATGTATTGGGGGTGTATAGTTGATATTCTCGGATCACCGAGAGAGGACCTATTGAAACAGCGTCGCATTAGAGAATAAATTAGAGGAGCCCGGTGTATTATTCTCGGAGGATTACCTTTGGATGATCTATTTTATGATTTTTGAGCAATGTATAGCGTCTCTCATAGACACAGCGGTCTCGAGAAGGCGAAATAATAAATTTCATTTTATTTCATTTCTCTCTCTCTCTCTCTCTCTCTCTCTCTCTCTCTCTCTCTCTCTCTCTCTCTCTCTCTCTCTCTCTCTCTCTCTCTCTCTCTCTCTCTCAATTTACAAAGGCGGGTCCTAAGGATGATCGCAGAATAATTATAGGACTATTATGGTCAGCAATATCTTTGCGAGAAATTATTTACAGCAATCATGCCAGGAAAAGCTGGAAAAATGGGCCGAAACTCACCAACAATGACGAGAATCTCAAAAGCGGGGTTTCGGGTGGGGAGATCCAACATTGGACCACCTCGGTACTTAAGCCCCATTTTGATAAGACAAAGGGGTTCAAAGAAACCCCGTTTTAAAGCATTTGTAAGATTTTAAGAAGGCTTTTGACAAAGTCCCAGAAGCGATTATGAGAACGAATGCATGCATTAAATGTTCCACAAGACCTCCAAAAATCACGGTAAGGATCTTATATGGCGGGTATTGGTTGGAGTTATCATTCCTTTTTCTTGATAGCAGTAGGTGTAGTAATAGTAACATGGGAGTAGGCGGGGATGCGATGTCACTACATTGTTTGGCATCTTTATGACGACCTTGAAACTTTGGATTTGAAGGATCATAGCCGGGAGGATGAAATAAATGGTTATGTGATGAGTTGTTGATGTATCTCTCTGACGATGTAGTCCCTCATTTCCGTTCTAAAACTCAAATCACGGCAACACCTAAACAGTTTAGCTACTTTTGTGACATGCGGGAATGCAAATTAATTTGGAAAAGGCGCGTATGATGTGATTAGGAAGCTGAAACAAGAAGCGAGCTTTTGAATATAAAGAGACCAGGAGTAGCAAATTATGTGACATATAAATATTTGGGACTTATTTTTTCACGAGGAACCATAGATGGAACACTTGTATCGCCCATGAGAGGGGACATGGGAGTGGAAGGCATTATGCGGCTTTGCAAAGCGTAATGTGAGGAGGATTCACATGGTCACGGGACCTAAAAGATAAAACTATTTAAAGCTTTAGTGCAAATGTAATTCTTTATGGATGTGAGATGTCACAGAGTTCTAGCCTTCCTCAAGTGTTGAAAAAAATTGAGCAAGTGTTGAAAAATTTTTCACGGCAGATTGGAATAAAGAGCCGCAGACTCCATAACTTATACCATGATACTAGCAAGCAGTTCTTACACCGTGGAGGGTGAAGCCCTTATTAGATGTGTCATATACATGAGAAAAGTATTGATGATAGATAATTCCGGATGACTTCTGAGGCATTGATAGCTTGAAGAAAAGGTATATGGCAGAGTAATAGAGAGATGGCTATATAAATGGGGAATTACATTGGGATGAGATGATGGCAATAGACCCGAATGATATAGGCGTGGTTATGAGCGGATATTTAAAGAAAACTATGGTCCCAACCGAGGGCAAAGATGCTTCTTTATGGTGAATATTAATCAAAGGCTGGAGCAGTGAGATACCTCTGAGGATAATCTCTCATCAAAAGAAGAACCATAATGTAGAATAGATTGAGCTCCATCATTTTAGGGGAGATTGAGGTAGGGAGATGAGGTGATATAATTCAAGAGATAAAGAATCTTGTAGGAGTATTGTGATAAGGGGAGAGTAAATTGAATGTGCATTGCTTGAATGTAAAGCATGGACACTTAGGAATGCTTATGATATATATTTTAGATCTTCCTACACTATTCTGATCCACGTAGGGATATTCTCGGGAAGTTCATAATAGAGCTTCTAGAACACGAGGAAGGTATGTCTAGATACTCTCTGAGGGATATATCTCATTGAGATGAAGAGAGGATATATTGAGTGAGAGTGATGAGCTAGATGAGGATGCGAAACTCTCATCTCTTTATTCTATGATATATGAATATCTTGTTGTCTAATAGGCCTTAGAGGCCTCCCAGTTTTATAATAAACTCTCTCTCTCTCTCTCTCTCTCTCTCTCTCTCTCTCTCTCTCTCTCTCTCTCTCTCTCTCTCTCTCTCTCTCTCTCTCTCTCTCTCTCTCTCTCTCTCTCGTCGTGTCTAGATTTCATAAACTTCCTTAATAAACACCATATTTATGCTTCATGTAATCCATAGGATAGTTTCATGTTTCACATTACCACGAAATGAAAGACAATAGGCTAAAACCTCAAATAGGCAATACCTTACAAAATGTATATTTTTATATGCTAGTACCTTGTGAATATTTCTACTGAAGTATGTTTTCTGGAAATGCATTAGTTGATATATACACAAGATGTTGGTCATATTGTTGCAAACGCCCATCATCAACCTTGCAATCTAAACACCAAAGCTATATTGACCATGTTGATTGGCGATGATAGATGATAGGCATTCTATGCTAAGGTGGTAGCAGATCAAAAGAGATGTTGGTCTTTACAACACCCAAGAGCACCAAATATGCTGATGATTCTCAAACATGTTCTAATACATGCCAACTACTTTCATACCCATCACAAGCGAAACATCCTAGCACCTAAAGGATAATTGAAAGAGCGCCCTGGTATTAGGTCAATCATTTGCAAGAGTGTTGGCATGGACTTAGACTTAAAGCGTTTTATCTATTTCTGAATATTTCGTTTAATACGTCAGATTTGCTCCTCCCAAACATATCCTGCTTTTCTTTATAGTCCTAACATATTATCAGGTTTTCAGCTTTTATGGTCTTTCTCTGAACACAATGTTTTATGTTCTTCCTTTGAACAAAATGTGTTGCACTGTTGTTTTTGTGGTATTGTTGGAAAGAGCATTCTCTAAAATAATTCTTGACCTGGTGGTCTGTGTACTTACTAATTGGCATTTGCAAGAAGTTAGAGATTACTTATAATATTTGTGCCGGATGGTACTATTAGGATACGTCTACAAATAAATGCTCATGAACATCCAATAACATTATTTGTTCACTATTAACCATCTAATTGACCCCACTTCACACACAACATACAATTGTCCTATACTATGCAAGTTGTGACTCATAGCCTGACTTTTTGAGGGGGAAAGGACTTGAGCCTTTATTATCGGAGAAAGGATTCACAATTATAATGGGGACTAATAACTCAGTGGAGAGAATGTCCACCAGAGCAAAACCACCCCACTCAAATACAACATCTAAACAATATGAAGAGCAAGCAAAAACTCATAGCCTGACTATGTTATTTGCATAAGAAAGGCAAAGGGTGACCAAGAGGCTTTGAACCCTTGTTGAATTTATCATAAAATAGACCAGATGGAGGAGGTTATGCACAAATAGCATAGATCGTTATATGAGAAACCAATTTCTAAGCATATTCCATTCCATGGGGAACTCTAATTGCTTCCACAATTATTTTTCATATTAGATTGGAGTGGAAAGACTACTCAACGAGCAACTATCAAACTTATTCAATATTAGCAACTATTATACAATATAATAATATACTTCAAAGTTGATATACCTCTCTTTTAGTCATGTACACAGGATCTAATAAAACCCTTAAGAATGTATAGGTTAACAAGATGAGCAAAAATGATTCTTACCATCATATTAATCAACATTAAGCCAATTACCACAATAAATATAAAATATATCGGGACATTCAATACCCCAACGTCCGAATAAAACTCATGCATTAATAAATCATTCATAAGTCCAATGCCTAGCAAAAGTCATATATGGCTTTTGGTTTTTTTCTAAGGACCTATAACTTATATTAAAGACTCAAAAAAGCTATAGCGGAGTATTAGATGAGACGGAGATAAGATCCCCAAATCTCGTCTTTATCATCTTTAGATAATGTGGACACAAACACTGATCATATAATCTATCCTTAATCTCCCGAAGTAGTTGATCTAGAGTAGAAAGAACATTTCTAAATACCATGTGCCACTAGCTTTTGCAGATGACCCAACAGGCCAGCACTCGTGCAATATGGAGCAACTTCTTAAGTCTTGGCCATCTTCCAGGGAGTGAACCAAGGAGAATTTGCTGACTATTAAGGTGCGACTGGTTGATGGTATGGTGTACTAATATTTCAGCCAATCATCTACAACTATATAGCACAAATCACCTTCACTGTCAAATGATGCTGGTATTGTGTTTCAAGACAAAAGAAAATACATGTTTTTATCTGTATCTTCAAGTTTTATGTGCAAACATGTCAGATCATCATGATTTTGGCTGCACCCAATCGTAACTATAGATAGACTCAAATTCTACAATGCACATTGCGGAACTTCAAATGCAGCTACAGCATGCATGGATACGACAAAAAGCTTGCTTCGACAACATAAAACCATAGAAACTCCATCCAATAACTAGTGAAACTGCATGCAGCTTCAATTCCATTGTAACTATAGTTTATCCAATACACCTCTTTTTCCTTTTTCGTGGACTTTAAAATTATATCTATACCTATGTCTGTCTATCTATCTATCTATCTATCTATCTATATCTATCTATCTATCAATAATAGTTATGATGCTCCACTTCAAGTTAGATGACGCTTGTCTAATATCTATCTATCTATCTATCTATCTCTATCATCTATCAATAGCGTTATGATGCTCCATTCCAAGTTAGATGGCGGCTTATGCAATGTCACATGGCTGCTTGTTTCATCATACAGGGCCAACAACACCACAAGCACACCATCAATCTCGAGATAGTGAATTTTTGTCAAAATATGCTATGTGAATCTATTGTTTCTTTCCCCAAGAGTTAGAAAATTCACATTCTTATAATTTCTTCCTTCTTTCAATCTTCTCCAATCCCTTCCATCCAATTTGCCTTAATGCTAGTTATTGCCATATTTTCGTGAATTCTTTAAATTTTGCAAATGTAGACCAACAAGAATAGTTTTGCTAAATCTTTGGTGTATTTGGGATAATATAGACCAACAAAAGATGTTTTGCCAAATCTTTGGTGTTTAGGGTAAAGTTGGAAGGAGAAAAGCAATTTTTAGCGTTCAACTCGTCTTGCATGGAACAATCTGATGGTGGTGTATTTGGGATCTGATCACCCTGATAAGGCACCTCGTGGGCTTGAACTCAGGTCGTACTGGCGAACAAACTACCAAGCTAGAAGATAGTGTTATGTCCTGCTGCCTCGATTTACAGGAACATAAAAATTTTTATTTTATTTTTTTTTTTTGGAAAGGGGGAGGATCTAAGCAATGTTGCATTACAACCATACGTACATATCATACACCTGCAAAACCCATTAAAAGAATTGCTATAAAACTTGGTTGAAATAGGGTGAAGCTCAGTCAAAATGTCCTTACCATGTAAGCAATCCACAAAACGTGCAAACTCTAGGACATTGCTCGTCTCCAATAGTGCCGGGCTCAGCCTTAGGTAAGTAAAAGCACTTAAATGCCGCCCATCTGGGTCTCTCCTAGGTTTGGCATTTTCTAATATCTTATTATATCCAGTTCTATCAGAACAAGTGAGCGCATTCTCACTAGCAACATGAAGACCAGCATCCCATGCAGCATTCAACACCTTAAACAAGAACCACAATGTATAAGCATTCGTATTGTGAAGATTTAATCTTGAAGGATTTCAAACAATTGCTCATTTAGGGATTCATATCATGTTCTTTGACTTGAACTAGACAACAATACCTGCCAGACTAATCCCTCTGGATCTGACAGTGCCTCAGGACAGCCCTTGTCAAATGACATTGTTCTCAGCTCCACACACGTAAAATTTAATGCTGCATTATGCTTGGCAAACATCCGAGCAATTAGGCGATATCCATCATGGTGAGCTGAGTTGTAATAGCCTGCTGTCAATTCTGCAGCATGACTGGCCGTTTTATACCACCAGTGAATGCCAGAAATCTGTTGAAAGACGAGAATCAGAGGTTAACCTCTTGACTTATCACCATTTTAAGCTATTTTTAGTCTTCTGCACGAAGGATACTCACCTTAGCAGATAGTTTTGTTCCTGAAAACGCAAGTTTGGCAAGGCCCAAGACATCATCTCCATGCTGTATAAGAACTTCAGAATACCAACTGAGGAAGAAACGACCATAGTAGCTATCATAATCCCCTCCATCATGGAAAAAATCTGTCTCATGGGGTTGTGAATTGTAATCCCCTGCATTAGCAGGAATCATTCCCCATGCAAAGTGCCCTTCGGTCATGGCAGCTCTTCTTAGTTTCTGCATCATGTACTTATCATAACACTGCAAGCAGTAGCAAATATATTCATACACAGCAACATTTACAGCAAAACTGTTCATTGAGAATCAGAACATCATTGAATCATTCACAAATGAACGTCAAAATACAACCAGAATTCTAATACTATAACTAATTACAGAAGGAATTAAAAGACTAGAAGGGGTAAAGGCCTAGTACTGGGAGTCACCAATACCAGGATAATCCGCACATTTGAGGTAGGAAGGATATGTAATTCTCCACACATGGACCAAGACCAACTTCAATTTTAATTAATGGATTCCATCCTCAAAAAAATCATCAAATATCTGGCGAAACTCATCATGAAATCAGAATACACCTGAGCAAGCAACAGGAACGTTATTCCTATTGCAATATACAAGCACGCATATGGTCCCACTAAGCACAGTTATTGGCCACATACCTCAAGTCCAGTGCGTCCCTTTAAGATACATTCTTTGTCTACACCCCAGGAAAGGCACTCAGAGTTCCGAGTTCCACGTTTATCAGTAAAGAAAATATCTGGATTTTCCATCCCAATGTCAAGGATCCACTTTGGGATCGGGATGTTAACATCATCCCCTACATTTCCGCCACATTGGTGGAAGGACATAACAACCTGAATCAGAATGTGCACAACTTGCATTAGACTTCATGAATATCAGGAGAGAAATACAGCAATGCCTCTTTCATTTGCAGACAAATGAGGCATCCAGGTAAATTAAAAGATACTAAGGATTTTGTAACACTGCACAAACTTCAGCCTTACGTACGGACTATATCAAAAGAGAGTACCATATGCAGTCCAATTGTATTTTCGAGGACTTTCCTTCTCAACGAAACCCCACCAGATATCCACCATTACACCATCAACGTGAAGGGACTTTAATACCCTTAAGTCATGGGCCAACTGCTGAGGATCAGCAACTTGATTCTCATCATTTATGATAGTTAGCTGCAAACAACCAAAAAATGACCTCATTTAGTTTGAAGACTACCTCCAGGACAAAACAATTGCTTGCAGGAAGGAAGCACTAAACAAGACATACGCAGATCCATCAGAAAAGGCTTTAGAAAACGATCAGAACATAGTCCAGTCATGTATTGGAAATCTCATGGCGAAGGATATCATGTGAGCTGCATTTACCTCTTATTTTCTTCGCATTAAGGGCACCATACCTGGCTTAATACTTAGCTTCGAATTTCTCTAGCATTTCAAAATTCCAAATGAGTACACATGCCACGAACACATTATTTGCTTACATCCTTTTTTGATAGCAAGACAGATGCAAATTCTTTTTTACTTACACGGGAAGCATGACATAAATTGGAATGTAAGGAGTGCCTACAAAGTTACGCTCAAGGCTCCTTGACCTTGTGTTCATCCTGAGAAATGCATCCAACAAAACAAATAGAGCTAGTATTTATTAACTTCCTCTAAAAGTATGTAGTTATAGAAAGATTGTGTCTATTCTATAGTCAATCACATATTCTTATGGTGATTAGATATTGATGATAAAAAGGCCAAGCTTCTGATCTGATAGCGGAGTATCCTAAAGTACTCCAATAGAATGTGATGCTTAAACAGCATAAATTGAATACAAGTGATAAAGCAAGGCTGACGTAAAACTGTCCATATACCTCTTCCAGAACTTCCATCCCAACGAAACTGGCCATGCGAATTGCTGAACCACGACTTGTATTTCTAAAAGATTCAGGCTGACTAATGGATTTCTGAAAAGTTGGCATACCCGCAGGTTTGAATTCCATCCTAGACCACCGTTGGTGAACTACAAAGGAAAATATGGCGGAGCTCAAACTCGGAGATTGGGTATGCCGGTGCAGCAGATGTAGGCGCAGATGTGATAATACTGCCGCCAGACAGAATGCGTTGAAGCTCCATATTAGTTTCGACGAAGGGCAAAGTGGAAATGAAAATGTAAAACACCCAGAAGCTACAAACAAAATGGGACATTTCAACCAAGTCCGGCAACAGATTAGGCCCACAAGGAAATTTTGCACAAAATTTGACCCTCGAAAGCCACAAATGAAAATGAAAACACGACTGACCGCGGCAAGCTTCTGATCAAAAAAATCCTTTGGGTTTAATATATTGAATACTCTTCTTTTCTACTTGGTATCTGCTGGCATAACCCAGACCACCTACAAAATTTACCAACTTAAAAGAAAGAAGATGGGCCGAGGGTGGTCACAAGGCCCCATCCATTGTTGCTTTAGAGCATGAAGAAACAAGGCCATTCAATATTGCTTTAGAGCCAGTTTTGCTTTAGAGCATGAAGAAACAAGGCCATTCAATATTGCTTTAGAGCCAGTTTTGCTTTAGAGCATGAAAATCCAAGGCCATTCAATATTGCTTTAGATCCGCTTTAAGACATGAAGTAACAAGGCCAAATGAATGATGAGCTGGGGAATAAAGCAAAATGGCTCTTGTCTCCCATATTCGGGCTCTATGTGACTAGCTAGGATGTAGAAATCCAATATTTCTTTAGAGGATGAAGGAACAATTCCTCATTTTTGTTAATTTAATTGATGAGATACAACATGTTCCGGGGGTGATGACTTGGAGTATTGCATGAAGGATCAAGTCCTCATTTTTGTTAATTTAGTTGATGAAATACATGTGGGGTGATGAGTTGGAGTGTTGATACATTCAACAAATCAATCACATGTTATAAAGCATGCAATATTTAAGTACATCAACATTCCTTGTTCGAGGGACCTGTATTTGTAGCTCTATTAATGTATTCTAGTCTCCTCTTGAGGACTTTGATAAGGAATTATAATATAGTTTTTTTTTTGAATAACAAAAGTTTTGTCACACAAAAGCAAAATTTCACCTTATAGCACAACTATATGCATATGCCATCGGAACTAGAGCCTCGAGCACAATGTACTTGCCCTACAAAGGATGCCTAAGGATATGAAGTAATTTGGACGTAGTGGATCCAAATACGATACTTGAGCACTCGCTCAATAAGAGAGCACTTATAAGCCATCATTATTCTGATTTGGGCATAAGACGCAAGATCATGAGGAGGAGAATAAATGCCTTGAAAATATGAAGTTTGCGTCGTTTCCAAAAGCACCACAAAAGCCAACCAGAACCAAGATGAAATGCCTTTTCTTAGATGAGGGCCACCTATCAAGGTAGGATGCCAGAAGAATGTGTTGGCCATCCAAAAATCCCATCCAACTCCAAGCTGGTTGGACCTCAAGACATGCAAACAAGCAGTGTTCAAGTGATTCACTCTTTGCAAAATTGGACATAGTATAGAGACTTGAGGATCACATCGATGACGGAATGCATTAATACGTTATGAATGATCTGACACCAAAGCACATATACCTTTGGATGGAGCAGGTTATCTTAAACCCAGCGCGACGTGCTTGGAGAAGGCGGCGATATATAGACTTGACAAAGTTCTTGCCACTGTGAGTTGACTCATTGCAGCTCGAAGGAGTCCTTTCCAGAACTCGAGGCATTACCCTGGGGGATTCACCTATATGTATATTGGATATGCCATCTACGAAGATGGGGTCAGGTAAAAACCCCTCATTTACCACTTCATAATAGAAAATTCTTTTTCATACATTCCGTCCATCACTCTGCATTCCCATAAAATATTTTTACATATTCAAGATGAGAAACTAGTAGGTTTTTCTACATATTCTCTGTCCATAATCAACTTTTTACATATTAGATTCCCCTTATTGTATTTTTCATGCAACTAATCCAATACTTGCGTATTGTTTTGCATACGTATATGTACGCAAATGCTAAAAAAAAAACCTCTAAAAGTATTAGCTAATGTTATACTAGAAGTGTGCACCCCCTTTGGGCATTACAAGCAGTGGCAAATTCATTGTTGTCTTTTCACAGAGTAACGTATCCCACCTAAACAGAAGATATCTAGTCTAAAACCTATTCCATGACTTAAGACAACTTAGCTTATGAGTGATGCAATATAGGAAGTATAGGTTGGGTTATTTGCCTGTGTTAAGATTAGAAGGGAATTATAGCGAGCATAGAATGCATAAGAGATGCGGGATGTTAGCTTGGAAGTTGAAGCAGAAGAAGCATTCATGAGAGAAGCTACTAAGGATGCAGAAGTTTTGAAAGGTGCTACAACTGAGATGACATTCTGAATGAACATGTTGGAGGTGGAGATGGTGATAATAATGATGATGAAACGGATATGGATGGGGATGATCTGATTGTTGTTGAAGTCAATATTTCAATAGTTTCTTTCTTATTGTTGCTTCAAATTTTTTCCTAATCTTTTATGGATGAAATTATATTTTTTTATGAGCGTGGACGCGTATTCAAAGAATACAAAAGAGTACATGGGGGACTCAAAACCCGGTGGAAGAAGATGTCACTAGAGCAACTTACTACCACCACATACATAACACGAGCGGAGAATACATGTCCTCTGACCTTATTTATTTGCTATGAGTAAGCTGAATCTGAAGATATAAACTCGAGATGGCACTCTTGGCGTCATCCTTTAAAGAAAAATTTACTTGTCGCCTTTGTCATTCTGAGCATCACTAAGCACTAGCGTGTCACGAAAGACATGTCCCTTTGAAGATGAGGAGATTTAGATGCTTCGAGGATGGACCCGGATGATCCGGCAAATGCTGGCGGATATTTCATGGAATGCATTGATTACAACATATAGTGAACATGACATACCATGAGAGTATTTAGCTCAACTACATCGGTTGTGCTTAATAGGCCTTGAACCATCACGAGGTTGCAACTTACAAAACATCTGAGATCACGAAGACTAATTTACAAAGATACGGCGGTAAACATTGTACTTTTACTAGTAAAGTGGCTTTGGTTCATATATACTAGTAGGCCTGACTCTTACGAGGCATGCGGCCAGTGTGGAAGTTTATGGGATGCAAAAATGATTTTTTTTCCAAAGAAATAGTCGGCCTCTTGGTTACTTGGAATGCTTTGATTATAGCATATGCATGTCTTGGGCCGGATAATGATGCCTTTCAAGTCTCAAGAAATGAAACACCTTGAGAGAAAGTGGCCTTTGACCAAATTACCTACATTGGTGTTCTTAGTGCACCTGAAGCCTTACAAAGGAAGCTTATCCATGCACGCATCGTGAAGAAAGAATTGGACTGCGATGTATTGGGCTTGAGTACGCCCTTATCAATATGTATAGCCAAGTCTGATGATAGCTTAGTAGAGGCTCGTCGATTTAGAATGTATACAGAAGTATTTTGCCATCATGGAGTTACCTTGATTACATCATATACATCATGGCAATGATCATCCCGAATCTTAAATCTATCACCAAATGCAATTACATGGTGTGAAGCCAAAATAATATTACGCACAAAGCATTATGAAGGCATCTTGGTGATCTTGTTGCCTTAAGACAAAATTCGAAGAGACAATACATCTGAGACATGTGGTGCAAATGCTCATCCGGATACTATTCTGAAAATGCGGCTCCACGGATACATCTGGCCAAAGTGTGGAAGCCTCGGATGCATACAAGGTCTTCAATAATAATACGAAAAAGAGTTTTTATCATGGAATGCATTGATTCGCGACAAATGCGCCAACATGGTGATAGTAAAGTGGCAATCAACTCGAACTCCATCTTGATAGGAGGAGTAAATCCAATACAATTACATTTATCAATATATTTTTGGCTCTTGACCATGCAAGACTAATGCATAAGGGATGTGATTTCTTCATTTAGATTCACGTGAAATACATGAAATTGTGCCAGTATGTGAACAACATGGTTGCATGATCCATCATTTTAGGCCGGATAGAGATGTTGGATCAGACGGAAGATTTTATTAAGGAAATGTCCTTTGAAACCAATCCTTTGTTACTTGCTCAACATTAGATTTGGAATTTTAAGGTTTCACGATGATCACCGAGAAGAGGAAGCGCACTATGGAACATGTCGATAAGTTAGAAGTAGCGGAGAATAAAGCAAGCTGTTGGATATATTTTACGATGCTTGGCGGCAATGATTTGCTTTACAGCCTTCTTGCGCCTTATGCATAAATATTCAATTGACTATAGTATTACTCCTAGCATATTTATCAACCAAGAAACACGGTATAACTTCTTATAACACTACGGTTGTTTCAATACTCAAACAAGGATCCTACTAATGGCTTCTTTTCTCTACCCTAAATGCACAAGTGCAATGACACGGCACTTGCCCAAGATGAATTGCAGAATTGTTGCTCCTTCCTGCGTGCATATGGTTAGCCATCAATGCACATGCGCCTCTAAAGGCTAAAGCATAAACACTCATGTCTAAATGGTAGTTACTAAAGCATAAAGCATCAATTTGGAATTAAGCTTTGATCAACCAACAACTAAAACATCACGAGAAACCAGCAAACTTTGAATGAATTTGAACAATCAAGCAATCTAACAAGAAAATTTTGCAATCGTATACAAGTTACATTGTACTCAATAAATCTTAAAGACATACTTTATTTTTCTAGCTACCCTTCCACATCTGAAGTGTAAGAGTAGAATAGAATAGAATTGAATTTTTATAGATATATTCATAGGCTATCAATATTCAAGAAAGTCTAATATAGCATATCTTTTTGCTACTTACTCGCATCGTAGATTTTAATATTGCATGTTATTATTCCATGTTGCTAACCAACTAAAATAAAGTTGAAATAGCAAGAAAGGCTCAGCTCTATTGGAATCGGCTACATCTAATGCTAAATGTTGAGAAAAACACCTCTATTTAAATGGCATCCACATAAATTAAATTGTTTGCAGATGCTAAGTTGCAGAGGGTTCTAGTCATCCTATCGTGGGAGTACCGTCTCGATGGCAAACAAGAAGCTTAACACTAGAAGACCTTTTCTACTCCATGGACCCTTACCACTTGAATCAATATATCTGAGAAGAGATGTTACAATATACCATCATCTCAGCAGATTTTCTACAATGGTGGATAGTGGGTTTTCTACACGTGCGAACTACCCATGAAGAAAAATAAAGGGAATGTCCAATTATACAACTTGGACCCCATGAAATACAAAGCTAATAGATGTTTGGTTTTGTGTACAGAAACTTATCTTAGGGATTAAAGCCCCACCCTTCGGGTTTTCGAGGAAAAACCTGATGATAAGCCTTTGGCAGGGGCTTGGACAAACCTAAAGAGGCGAGAATTAAAACTTCCCAAAAGAACCCGTGAATGGAGAAGTCAGAGAGCACGGTGCGGCTTACCAACACAGTACGCATCACCAACACTAGAACAAGTAATGAAACAAACCTCCCAAAGTGAAGGGCGATCACGCGTGCCGCGATGTAACAAACAAAAACCTCTTCAAATAGAGGCTGGTCGCGAGGTGCGGGCGACAAATACATTAAACAATTAAGGGGAAGGTGGGTTTCAAAGAATAGAGAATAAGTCTTCTTGAGAGAGGAAGCTGTGGAGTGAGGCGTTGATGAAGAACCTAAGCTTATCACCGGTATCTGAGAAGGAGATGGCGGTATACTAATGCGGTATCACGAATATAAGGCGTCATATGTTCTCCCACAACACTGCTTGTTGTATGTAATTACATCTTGGCCCCAGAGGTATTTATTTGTTGTTGTGATGATACATGGGCTTGGAACTTCTTATAGTGCCAAAATGCCACTTGTGTGATGGTGTGCAAGTTCATCTCATTTTTTGTAGCGGAGATTTGATAACCCGAGCATCCATGTATGCAGAAGCTTGATGATTAATAGAAAATTGTTCTGCTGACAATGAATGCCACGATCCTCTTTTTGTATCTTGCCAAACTTTTCTTTATTCAGCACATTTGTGATGGATTTAGCCATGATGACATTGTGGCGACATTTTATACGAGGCCATGGCTATTATTGTCTCGTGCCTATATTTGACACTAATATTTCTCGAGAAGCGAAAAAAGTCAAATTGACATATGTGTAGCTTGAGGGTGCATAAAATGCATACTTTTCTCCATTTACATTGGCCAGGTTTTAGGGAAGTTAGCTTTTCACCTTTTTTGTCCCGGTTTTAGGTTGCCCCTAGGGGGCAAGCCCTAAGCTTATGTGGGTTTGTGGCATATCCAGGTATATCTTTGGAATATACCTAGGATATGCTGGTAATTCTCCAAACCCATTGTTCCTTGTAAACTAGTAGTCTACATTTCTAGATCCTTGGATGTTTTAGCAAGGGTACTGGCGAGGCGGGCAAAGAGAGCTCAATTTGATCTTTGGACCACTGTGCATCTAATGTCAGAGCAGGATCTTGATTGAGAAGCATAAAATCGTTCCTGCGATTTAAACATCGAATGAAGCTCCTTTGTACGCTTCCCGCTCCTTACGGTCATTTTTCGAGAGAAGGCGTTAGCCAAATGAAGTCAGGTTTAGCGATTTCTTGATTTTTGAAGTGTTTGGTGGATCTTGAGGTCTTAGCTTAATTTCAATTCTTGATTTTTCAAAGGCTTGATTATTTGAAATGTGGCATAGCTGCTTGAGCATCTTAGTTTTGTGGCGTTCCAAGTATTTGCTCATGTCATTATAAATATCTTGACACGTCACCCGGGGAAGATGCATACCATGGGGTATTGTAACCTAGGGGTTGACCTAAAGGGATTAAATTAGCTATGCTAATTTAATTAATAGAGATAATAACCTATAACTAGTTATGGTGCTTGCGGCGTTCTTGGAATTTTCAAGGTACGATGTGGAGTATTAGTTGAGGATGAATTAGATTTGAAATTTGTGGCGGTATGATTTGTGTGGTTGAAGTTGTTTTGTGAGAAATGTTGGAATTGAAATCTTTGAAGCGCAATGCAGCAATGTAGTCGTAAAGAATATGGTTTCGAATGTGGCAATGTGATTTTATTTTTTGCTTAGGTGGCAAGGTAATATAGAGGAACATTGCAAGATTCATTGAGCATACCTAATGTGGAGCCTGAATATGCAATTGTTAGGTGCTATGACATTATTAATGTTGTGCATATTTGCATTGTATTGGGAGCTCGATTATTTGTGTGTAGATGTGTTTGGTTGTGTGTGGAGCTTACCAAGAGATTGTACATGTTTTAAGTTTCATTATGGATAATAGTTTGTTGATCTCAAAATGTTGGAGATTTTTAGGTAGAAATTATAGATTGCATTTATCTTTGGAGTAGGACGATGTGTATAAAGAAAATGTGGTTGGAAACAAATTAAAATGCCTTATCTTTATCGGAAATAATGGGTGGAGTCATGTTGAGTGTAGCGTTTTGCATTGGGTTAATGCCTACAGCAGTATGTGAGATCTTTGTTTGTTTTATAACCATGTGTGTATGACTTGGTATTGACATAATAAAGTGTAAAATGCGAGGAGATATGATTGATGTGTATGAGCTTTGTTTTAAGACAAGCAGAGATGAATGAAGTAGCCTCACGATAAATGAGATAGTTTGCCCATGGAAATAGTGGCATGCATGCTCTCAGAAGTACTTTACAATGTGTTGCACCAATAAGTTGGTGCATCAGTGTTGATTGAAAGTCTGCCACAATTACATTATTTATGGGGCTGCACAAAGGAACAAAAAGTGGAATACAATTGCTGCAAATGCTATAGAATAAGAGGAATTTATGAACCATGATGTTCATGAATAAGAAAGGTTTATGCAATTCTTCAATGGACCTTTCAACCATACATTGTATTTGATTTTAAACTACATGAAAAGACAATCACGAACCTTGATTTCTGAGCGTGTAATATTCCATAAATCCTCTAGTTTCTTTGGTGCGAATTGAAAGAAAGAATTACCTTGGTTTTGTTACGCTTCTGAGCTTTGGAAGTAACATTTGTGGAAGTGACAAATATGCTTTCATTGGGGAGGCACGGAAGTGCAGGTTTAATGGTTGTGATCTCTGAAGTATTTGAAAAGTTAAAGGATGAGTACATAACTTTATCAAGTGAGAAGGAGTACGTCTTAAACCCGGTGAAGTTGTTTGCAAAGGGGTGGCAAATTCATGATAAAAGTTGAATATATGTTGGCAATTAAGTTTCAATAGCATAGCTATTGATACCGAGTATTAAGGATTTCAAGAATGTAGCACGGAGATAGCAGGCAAGGGACTCTTCGGGATAGGGAGGATTGAATGTTATTTGCCGGATGGAAAAAAGAAGAAGAAAAATTGAAAGAGATAATAGAAAGTGCACAAAGAACAAATTATAATGTGAACACGGAAGCGGTCTTGGCATGATTTGGAACTGCAATCATACATGAATTAGCATGCTTTGAAGAGGAATCGCCAGTCTGTCATTATCTTTGCGATGAAGCGGGATATCACGCTCATAGAACTCGACGAAGCATAACCGTAGACACTACATGCGGTAAAAGAAAGGGCTAACTACGCGATCGTAAGATTCTGTGACTTTAAAGCGTCACAATTGTTTGATTTAGTATCTCTTATTGCCTCATGGGATCTATGATTGTGAGAGATCGTGTTGGCGCTTATAACTTTGAAGTGGTGGGTAGGAAACAAATGCGCAAATGATAAGAAAAAGCCCTCACGAAATAAGAAGCGTAATTTAGTAAGATTGTGGGGTCCTCTTGTTATCACAAAGTGACATGAATGGTGTAGATTATATATACAACATCACGGCCGATCATTTAAGTATATAGTTGTTGCCTATCTATGTATCCTATCTCCTCGTGTCTATTTATCTCCTTTGATCTGATTAATGCTTCCTAGACATGTAATAAGTTCTACTGGTGGAAAATGTCGGTCACTACATATGTGATTTATACAACGTGTCGGTGGGACCATAGTACCTTGGATTCTTTGGGAATTATGGCCGGGTAATTACAGCGTGAGCTACTTTAGGCTACCACTAAATAAAAGGTTCCCCCAAAATCTATGAGTCAATATACTCCACGGTACGCTCCTTATACATGCGTGCATGAATCCTAGAAATCTTGAGCGCTTCTTTGTTGCTTTCCACTGTAGAAATGGCAAAGGGATATCCTAGATATTTGTGACTTTTTAACGGCATCCTGATTCATGGAAAGGCGTGATGGGCACAAAAGTGAGAGGAAATGAGAAGCTGTACTTGGATCCGAGAGATCAAGGAATACTTCTGATTTGCATTGAAATGGCGGAGCTCGATAAACTTTTTGTTTGCCTAACTTTGGGTTGTTGCTTGTAGAAGTATTAAAGGCGACAATGAAAGCTAGAAGCAGTCACATTAGAAGTTATAGCATGAAGTGAATCCTTTGCGTGGATCTTTGCAAAGTTAGCATGTAATAGTGTGTTTGTGGCGATCTAACTATGAGCCATTTGCATCAGAAGAATCAAAGGGAAACCGTATTAATGAATACAAAGCAACTTGTCTGGGAGATGAATGAAAGGAAGTAGTTGGGTTGCAAAATAACTTGCCTCATTACATCATGGAAGAAGTGACTTGTTTAGTTTGTTGAGACCTAAATTATGATTCACGATTAATAGAATGCTCCATTGTTGCTTTATTATTAAAGTAATATGATGCAGACGAGAAGCTAGTATTATTTAAACATGAAAGTCTAGAACAATCACTCTATATGTAGTGCATCCGGGGAACATTCTAGATTTGCCAATCTAGAACTATAAGTGAAAATCACCAAGAGGACTATCTATACCTCTTAAATTACGTGACTTGTCTTGCAAAGCGATCCCTATAAAATACTTGATCCTATAAAATCTGGGGTGTAACAACATATAAAGCTACGCAAAAGAATTAGAAAACAATCGAGATATGTACGCTATGGGCTATAAAATTACAATGGCATGTAATACGTTACGGAGACAGATATGGAAATCTTGGCAGAAGCATATAGCAAAATCAAATCAACCTTGAGAAAAGCATAAACCTAAGCGCTTCATACCTTGGTAGATTTTGATCAAGCTGATCCACTGACTGATCCACATGGCTTGAGAAATGCGTGGCATGGATTCTCTTTTCCATAAAAGCCATCAAAAACATAACGACCCCAAAAATCACAAGCGAAACAACTTCACTTGATTTCTGGAAAATGAAAATTTTTCACGTAACAAGCTCTCCTGGAGATGATCAAACTGACGCTAAATTTTTTTTCCCTTAGGCGTCTTCTTACAGCGGATGAAGTAAACTACAATCTATATAGCGGATGCTTGAAATCACATGGATATAGGATCATTAATGGTACGTGCGGTTTCCCAATGCGTGGAGCGGGCGGATGAGACTATCCACCCAACAAAAAGCCATGAAAATAATACCATAAAACTTTGTCAGGTGCGGAAGGGCCGAGTATTTTTCATTTGTAGAAAACCACAATCTTATGAAATCAATTAAAAAAAATCCAAAAACATTTTTAGGGACATAGACGAATTTAAACAATGGGATTAAGGAATTAATGTCTAAATGGGTTAATTAAGTTAATTAATGATTTTAGGAAGGCGCCACATGGCCAGAAGCGGTTAGCGGCATGAGAGGATACTAATTCGAGCCATCAGGTGGATCACTACCCTCCATCTCACCCAAATTACGACCGGGAAGAAGCTGACCCCTCTTGGCCTTGATTCTTTGGCGCCCAACTTTCTTGAGTGTCCAATTCAACTGGCGCCCAAGAAGGAAATGGAGTGCCGAATGATAATGGATCTGCTTGAGGAACTTCGGTGAATGGATTAGTATAAGCTTGATATTTCTAGTGTAGCACCCACATTGGGCACTGTTGTATTCATTTCTTATTCTCTCTGTGCTTTATGAACCCTTGATTGCAAGAGTAAGTTCTCTTTATCTCTAGTCACGGTCTTGCTCTTAAGGATGGATTGGTAGTTCTTTGCATAGTATTACTCTTGAAATGGGAATTAAGGGGTAGAAGTTCTCTGAGCATGTTTGATATGCTCTAAGCGGATCCTGTATTTCCCATTAGTGCGGCACATGCACAGAGACCCATGGGATTGTGTGATGCTATGGAATGGCTTAGCACCAAATAAGGGAGCCCAGCGGTAGGTATTGAAGTGGGGTGGGGTCTTGCATGAACATAAAAGGCTCACAGAGACTCCTCTGATGGGCTAGGCACGATAGCGGTCACGTAGAGGCGGGTATGGAGTACGACACTCACAGGTGTAGAAGGTGTGACCATTATGGGGCACCTTGCACTTGATGAATTTAGGGTGAGTAAGTAGATGCGGATGCGGGGGTGTGATGCGGCCTGCGTATTCTCTAAGCTCACCCATGGAACCTTTGTGATCACGGAAGGGACACTTCACGACACGCCTGCGTCGGACAGGAAGTCATGAACCCTCGGTAGGCTGAAGGGTGATACCTTGGTCTGCGTCTCAGGAGGCTATAGATGGCATAAGCGCGTGATTGACTTATACGCAAAGGGGTAATGCCTGGGAGGAAGGCGGGATGGGTGGACAACGGCCGTGTTACATGCCGATAGCGCCATGCCAAGATTGATTAACACGCTCTCTGAGGCCTAATGATGCGTCGATGGGTCCTCACTGGAGTCTGGCCGAGGTAGAACCGAGGGTTTGGGTGTTTCCCTAAAATATTAAATGTATCTTCTCTGTTGTGCTCGGTTGGATGGATGTTGCCACCCTTACGTGGTGGTATTCATGTTATGATGATTATCTTTGTATGCTAACCTTGTATTCGCTTGGCGTTATAGGAGCCCATTGTTGAAGCGTGGGCGAATGACCCCTCTGTGTCCTTCACTCGAGGCATCTTTCCATAGATGGCCCGGATTTATCACGGAGGGCTCTACGCTTTCGTGGCGGATTGGACGTTTGCCATGGGAGGAAAGTCAGAGTATGTATCGCGTCCAGAGTGTTGTATATATTCGGGGGCGTCAGAGTATCGAGCCCGTGATTTAAACTATTGAAATCATAGCGACCAAACCCTAACTTCGTTAGTTACATTAGTTAGGAGGAGTTTTAAGCTAATTGAGATTGTTTAGCTTCTTTGATGATGTTTGGTTTTACATGCTAGGTTAATATAATAGATTGTAAGTTCTTAAGAGGTTTAGGCATTTGGGAGGACCCAAGTTTGGAAGGGCTATAACTTTTGTAGGTATAGCTTCGGATGGGCGAAAGTGGTTCCAGCGGATGGGGCACCTCCCAAATACCTAGGGGGCCTTGTGCGTCTCAGGAGTGGTGTGATCAACGGCAGTAGAGGTTAGGAGACAGCGGCTTTGTCTGAGTTTAGAGAAGCGGCGCCCGAAAACAGAGCCACGGCTTCAACATAGTTTTTGCTTGTTTAAAAACCTTATGAATAAGTCTCTTGAGAATCTGAAGGTGGTTAAAATTTTGGAGGGAAACTTAGGGGCGGGGGACTGGAAGAAACCCCACGGCGGCGGCAGCGGCCGGCGGCCGCGGGAAGCGGCGGCGCCGCCAGTGAGAAACCTGGCAGCGGAGATTTCCTCCGTATTTCTAGACCACAGAAATTTCCCTTTTCCGTACGAAGCGTGGCTTTCTCTCTCTTACATTGGAGCTATGGCAGGAGCTATGGCGCTAAGGTTTACGCTAGGCGTTTAGCGTTACGGTTTGGATTGGTGGTTTACGTACACAAATTTTTAAGCCGTTTTCTTGTAGCGGCTCATTTCGCGAGAAGATGCATTTGAAGATTCACAGAGATGCATTGGCGGTACAATGTGATTGGTTGCATTGAAGATACTTCAAACAAATATTCTTCAAGCAGCCAATATTTTGGTATTTCTTGTCTTGTAGGTTTTTGTTTATATAACATATTTAATGTTTTAGTTTAATCCTTGTCGATTCTTTTGATTCTGAGTTATTTCTTACTTAGGCACTACTTGCGGTCTGATATTTTCTTTCTTATTTTTCAATGGCAAGTGGTGCTAGTGATCTAAGCTATTTTGCTAGCTGCAGTTCTTATTCAAGTTCTTGTTAAAGTGGAAAATTTAGTCTTGAAGGTAAGTTTTAGTTTTTTATTCAAGTTATTTCGGTTCTTATTAGAGTGTTTTCTAAGTTGTTGTTTTTTTTTTTTTTTTGGCCAGTTATATACGTAAAGGTTGTAGTGTTATTTATGGATGATCTTTCTTAGTTTCACATCGTTCCTAATGGAGATTCTAGTTATCCTTGTAGTATATGGATTACGGTAAAGTGCAGAAATTGATTTAGAAATTGCATTGGGAGAGCAGGAGTTTCACTTTGGATCCAAGTTTGGAAGGTGGCTTTGAGATATTCGAGATCTGGATGCATTCTTAGATGCAAGATATTCTGAGATGAACCTTGAGCTTTTATGGGGAGAAGCATCAAGGGCCATGGTTTGATAGAGATTACAAGGTTCACGATGTGATCTGATGACAAAGGTTCGCGGATGAGATTATGGATGAAGAATCTAGCGGGTTTACGCCCCTTGATGCTAGCATTATGCATGATGTATTGTACCATGGCGGCCGAGGATGATGCGCAAAGAAGCGACCAATTGGGCGTGGCAGAGACCGATGAGTGGGGCGATTTGCAAGATGGATACTTCTATTCCTATAGAGGCCTGCCTTATCCTGCTCTAAATGCAATCTTTGAGTCGCGTTTTCTCGCCTACAGCAAAGAAAATAGCGGCCAAATGTATCCTGCGGCGGTGAAGTAATTTATCTTGTGCACATTTTTTTATATTAATTGCTTTAATGTGTAATCCTATTTTTCCTCTTCATGTGTTTTGTAGTTTTAAATAATGTATTTCAAGACAATTGGGCGGATTGCGAGGAAAAGCGAGGAGATGATAATGGAAGAAGGCAGTGTTGAAGTTCCAAAGTTTAACATTTATGGCAAATCTATCTTTCAAGAGCTTCGAGGCATTTATTGGCAGATGCGTGAGCCAGGGGCAAGGCGTCAGGGTTGGGACATAAGGAAAAGGAAGGCTCCGAGGAAATAACTTTTAGACTTGAGACAGAACTGTTGGCGGACGAGAACATCAAGTAGCAGAGATGTTCGTAGGTTACCGAGAAAGATTATGCTGCACTATGTAGTCGCGTTTGATTGATAGGAGTTACAAGAACTTCATGCTACAATGGATTGTGATTTCGGCTTAGGAAGTGTGTATGGTGAGAGTTTATTTGCCTACCACGAGCGATGTAGCAAAATTGTTTATCTTGTCACAAAGTTTGACAAGCGAGCATTTTTAGACCACTGTGTATGGACTCATAGAGAGGACTTTGTCTTTACTGGCGTGTTGTTGCATCTTCACACCAAGGAAGGGTCTGAACCTGCATTAGTTTTCTTTTGCGGCTATCCTTTCTAGATCTAAAGTGGTAAGTGTGTTTGAATTATTTAATTCTTTTTTCTTACCAAGTTTGTTAGATTTATTTGTGTGTTATTTATTGTAGGTTTGGTACGAGAAAGGTCTGTTGGTACTAATAAAAATTGAGTCATGGTTAGCGTCGTAGGTAGTCATGAATGATAGCAATATCTAACAAGTGGGCAGAGTCTCATTATCAAGGTTGTCTTTGGGCTGGCGTCCCTCGAGAGTGGATGTTTGATTCACGGCCTGAAACACATTGAGTAGTACCAAAAAGTAAGTAATATATTCATGTTAGATCTCTGTTTTTGTATGAATTATCTTCCTTTAACGTTTTTTTATTTAATGTGTAGATATAGCCGAACAAAAGAGCTCCAAGTTATCGTGTATAAGCATTTTAGCTTGTATGGATTTGATGATGATGGTAATGTAAGGACATATAAACAAGTTTTGAACGAAGAGATTGCAAAGAAGCGGTCAGTATGTAATCAAAACCTTCTCTTATTGGCTGATGCAACCAATTTTCTGTTCGCGATTCTGACCAAGTTGATAATCTTTGCAAATATGATTTATTGGTAAGTTTTTTATTTTGATTTTTTGTTTCATTTTGATTCTTTGATTACGGTGTATGCGATTCTTTGTTTCAGAAAAAACAAAGATTGGATGACCTGATATGTGAAAAAAGACTTCATAAGTATGGTATTTATTTTGCTTATTTCAATTTCTTTGTTTCATTATCTTGATTCCTTCATTACTTGCTTTATTTAGCGAGAACAAGCTTCTAGTGATCTGATGCAAGTGGATTAGGACCAAGTTGTTTCTCTGTAACAAGGTAATGTCGATGGTCAATCTTCTTCATAGTTTTACATTTAGATTTATATATTTATGATTTTTGTATTGCCTTTACTTGAAGGAAAGAGTTAATTAGCGATTACTAGTCTTGATGGGTGTTCATAATGTCCATTTTGTCCAGGAGATCGATGTGAAATACGGGATGAGATTGAAGGCAATATCATGAATAAATGGATTAAGATAAGTAGTTCAACCATAAACTATCTTTGGGCTGATCTTTTAGCCAAGGTGCTTACAAAATAATAATTATGATTTCTACAATTATAATCTCGAACCATGATCCTTGCGGGTATGTTTCTTTGAGGTGATGAAGCACGCAGTAAAAGTGTAATGTCGATGGTCCAATCTTCTTCATAGTTTGGTAATTGTGAAATGCTGATATTAGAAATGTAAGCTGTGAAAGCTGACAAATTTGGTTCTACTAGTATGAGCAAATTTGGAATTGTGGAGGTAATGAGCAGGATATTTACGAGGGGTGGTGATATTTGGAATCACTATTTGGCATTGTAATCAAAACTTAAGTATAATTTTAGGTTTCGTAATTTATTTGTAATTTTGGCTGTAATTTTATGGCTATGAATTTGGTATGCTTATTTGTAATTTTGGGAAACTATGGCCTTAATTTCCTTGGTATAGCATAGCGGTAGTAATGGAAACTTGGTGGCGCTTCAAAATACATACCAGAAACTGGTGGCACAAGTTTCCCTAAAAAAAAGGCCCACAGAAACTTAGGAAATTTCAGGGTCTTGAAAGTTACGTTAATGCAAATGTTACTGTACCATGGGACCTCATGAAACCATGGACCTCATGAAAGGGAGAGTTGTAAAATGTAAACATGGGCGTATTTTTGTGCGACAGGTAAGCAATGACGTCAGCATCCTTTGTCATCAAAACCCTCTGTAACAGAGGATAGACTTTCGCAGTTATGGCGGCTTCCAGGGCGTCCATATACGACATTGGGCCGCCATGTGAGTCCAGGGCAGTGGATGCCTTTGTTCGAATGGGCATGGTATGTTACTTTTCTTTTATCTAATTTTCCGTGAATAGATGAGTGTCTAAAATAGGTTCAAGCTTACTGTTTGCAGCTTATTTTCATGCATTAACGTCATGTACTTATACGAAATTTTGAAGCAAATCTGAGTTTTGCTTCCAAACCCAGAATAAATTCTGCTGTTGATATATTTAATAGGCTACTCATCTCACAAAGCTAAGTTAGCGGAAGATGTAAAATGAAATATATTACGATCATTGCTTATATATTACAACTTTTTCTTATGCAGGCAGGCATTGCATGGGGGCTTTTCATGGGTTCTTATGATGCAGTTAAAGAAGGTATGCTGAAATTGTGTCTAAATGAGTAATACTTTAAACTTTATGGATTAAAAGTGGAGAAATCTGTTTGCACCCAACTGTTAAATGTTTGTAATGAAATGTAAGGAGCTTTGAAATATACGTAACTTTTTTCCTTGATTGGATGGGTAATTTCTTGAACAAGCTATTAAATTTATTAGATTATTGCTGAACATACGTATTCTTGGTTGGGCAGTTCAATCAGAGTTTTGTTTTGAGATTTGCATCTGCAGCCAAACTTGGTGGATTGTTATGTTCAACCTATAATTTCTCAAGTGGGCAGTGCAAACTACAGAACTATATGAGTGATAACATTTGGCTCTCGTCCAGTTTGCCAAGCACTCAATCTTGTAGTCTGATTATTGATTCTATGTTTTTTTTTCGGAAGTTAAAAAGTTTTTTATTCCTTGTTTATAAAATTACAAGACAAAGTACATAGCGGCTGCTATCATTGTTGTAACAATTACCAAAAGGTGGACTCAGGAAACTGTCATGATGGAGGTCAAAACGTTCAATTTGATACAGATGGAAAGCTGTAAAAAATCCAGGCCTTCTGCATCCCTCTTGGAATGACCCACACCCATCCCTTATGCTTGGCATCCAGTTTCAGTATTATCTCCAGTTTTTATGTTAGACATAATATTCAGGTATTATTCTGTATTCTTATGGTTTGTTGGACGCCTTTATTAAAACCATGTAATGGTTTAACAATGGAAGGTTCACTGTTTTATTAATGGAAAGCAGTTAGAAAGCCTATAGAGCAGTAATGTTGATATTGTTAGTCCTTTTCGAAGTAATGTTATCAGCGTTAATACTTTTTGAGGCTGTTGAAACATGATCGGATGTTATCACATAGCTTTCCTTCGTTATTTGGCCGCGAATGGCAACGGAGGCGACGCATGTTTGATTATATTTCTGGCTTGCTTGATCCAGCATATGATTAGTAGTTAACATATTTCTGATCACAGGGTTACTTAACTGTAAATCTCAGGACATCATGGAGTTGCCGTCTTTTTCTATGTGTAGGTGAAACTTTCTGATAAAGTACCAGAAACTGCAGTCCGTATTTAAATGGCTAAGGTGTCCCTAGCATTTTCAAGGGCAAAATCATCTGGACAAGTAAGCGGGTTGGGTAATATTTCTTATGAATAATATTTGTGACTACTTAAAGATACCCATAGAACATGCAGGATGCTTTGGTGGAACTTATATACAGGATTGACTTGTGGAATTGAGGGCTAAGGAAAGAAAAAGGACTGGGTATGTTTTCATTTATATATTTTGTAAAAGAGTTAATGCATTATTTTGCACAATTGTTCCTTCAATTTATGCATTTGGACATGGCTGTAATTACACCCATTAGTTAAATTTAAAAAGTCGGCTGTCAAAAACATTGTATTTGGGGTCCACGCGTTTTTCCCCTCCCAATGTTATGCTACATCTAAACACATGTCATTCTTTTGACATTTAGGATGGTTGGTGGTTGGAGGCGGGGAAGTGCTGGCGAATACTTGCAACAGCTGCCTTAGCTTCATACACAACAGTAGAAATCAGCAGACCGTGCAGTATCCACCTACAGGGAATTAACTATTTCTTAAGTATATTACTGTAGAAGAATTCTTCTGCAAGGGAAGTCTAAGGGAAGGATTAAAGTCAAAGCTTATTAAATCTCCGATTTACGTATGTTGATTTAAAGGGAATAGAGCGATGTCTGGGTGATGTGTATACTATCAGGATCTCTTGGACAATGCAGGGAAAACATTTGGACAATGAAGTGACATTCATGCCTCAAGGAAGAGGTCTATTTACCATTTGGTCTTGTTATGTCACTAACATGCAAAATGTGAACCCTTGTTATCAAGCCCAGTTTGTTTTTCATGTAAAGATTTGAACCATTGTCTTCTGCAGAATAGAGCTTTAAAACATTTGTCTCACACTGCATAGAAACAGCACATATTAGACAAATGGGTCAGCCAATTCAGATATTCAGGATCCTATAAATTCTATATCGGTACGAGCATTAACTTGGATCTGTTAGATGCGTGGCAGGTTCAGGTTCAAATTTGTCCTCTATCAGCACACGAGATCAGTTACAGAACTTGCCATGGACTAATTAGTCTGTTCTTTTATTCGTATTTCTGGTTGGAATAGTGGCAAGGCCATATAACAATTCTCGAGAGATATCTCTGATTAAGTTTTGCTGAACCTTGGAACTCTGAACGTGTGCATCCATGAAATATTGATCCTTCATCTGGTTCTGTTTCCCACCATGAAGTTCCAACCTTTGGGCAGGGTGGTGGTTATCGTCTCCGTTTTGAGCCACTTATCACGACAATTATCCCCCCCAGATTGTATTCAATCGTAGCAATCTCCATTATCCTAAAGAGCATCAAGTACTTACTCTTCAAGGAGATGGTCTGATTTATGTTTGGACCTGCTACGTCTCTACCATTGGGGTTCAAGATTTCAATCCCGAGATAGTCTTAAGATCCGGGTTCAAGATTTCATTCCCGAGAGAGTGTTAAGAAGACCGATTAAGGACACTAAGGATTCCTATTTGAAATTGAAGAGGTATATAAACAAGTTATTTTACTTGGTAAAACAATTTCTTTTGTATGGTTCTACTGTTTGTTTTTTTGAAATCATTACAATAGGGTTCAAGAGCTTCTTTTGTTTGTTTGTGTTTGTTTCTTGAAATTATTCTACTAGGTTTCAAGAGCTGCTTTTGTCTGGTTCTAGTTAGGATTACAGGAAGGTCTACACTAACTTCTAATGTATATTACATGCATATATTGAGATTCCTCCAGATTTTTAAAGATCCTATGAAGATTCTCCTAGATTCCCTTAAATTATATAGATTTCGTAAAATCCTAAGATTCTAAGAAGATTCTGAATCCCATCAAGTAGCTTCAACTCCGAATCCTAGAAAGTTCCCCTGACTTAGAGGAATTGGCATGCATCGGCCCCACCTTCATCCTACCTCTATCGAAAGCTACGGTCTCACGCAATTAAAAAAGAAAACTTCTTTCTTGGAAAAGTTTCATTCATAAATGCTTCGCCACCACTAACTTTTTATTAATGAAAGTGCATAGAGGGGTGTCCTCTAGTTTCTTGTGGGTGGAGTGGCTTAAATGAAACTGTTTGGAATCAAAATATCTGACGACTCAATATTTAAATTAAATTAGACCCCTACTATATTCTTACAATGAGCCAGAGATCCCTGCCTTCTCGAAAAAGTCCATTCATAAATGCTTCGCCACCACTAACTTTTTATTAATGAAAGTGCATAGAGGGTTGTCGTCTAGTTTCTTGTGGGCGGAGTGGCTTAAATGAAACTGTTTGGAATCAAAATTTCTATTTCAAACCCCCCACCATATCTGACGACTCAATATTTAAATTAAATTAGACTTCTATTATATTCTGGCAAACGAGTTTGTAGATCCTACATTCATTTACAAGCCCTGCTTATAAGTGCCTATATATTCCTTTGGAGAGGAGCAAAATGACTTGTTTTTTATATTTTCTCAATTCGTTTCAAGTCTCACAGATATTAGGTCCGTAAATTGCAAGTGCCTCATTGCTTTGGAAATTTGTAGCATAGCCTTATGATGATATCAGAGGCAAAGTCAGTTGCCTCAATTTTTCACATGATCCTTTTCCGTGAGCTCTAGTATATATACTCATTATGTGGTTCTACTTTGACGACGCGGAGACAAAGTATACTCACGCCTCAATGCCTAAGCAGGACTAAGAATCCTGTTGTAATAAACTATTTTTCAATACACCATTTTTGTTGGTTGATGGGATTTAAGCTAATGTGGTAGGTGTTTATTCCAAAAGACAAGTAAATAATGATTACAAAACACAAATTGAATGTCGGCTAATATTTGTTTAATTATGATGGAAAGCATTACCACTTTTTAGATATATACATTTTGGCAATTACTTTTCGTGAGGTATGGCATGCTGCAATTCAGAGGCGTACCATGTTGTCAATGCTAAACTTGTATCATGCACTCACGCCTGTTGTAAGGATTTTGATATTTGAAACAAATTGTAAGTTGCTACAAAATTTTGGGAATAAGTATTTCATGTTTATGCCCCGAGAACATTCACGTTGTAGAAATCGCTTCTTTTAATTATATTTTGGGTAAAATCTAGGGTTGATGGACAAATACAAAATAGCTTTGGAATATTCAGAACAAGGATGGAAGCAAAAGATTAACATGTGTTGCAATCTTAGACATACTAACTAGACGAAACCTTGTAAAGATTTTTCAAATTTAGACAATACATATGATTAACTTGGAGATGGTAGAATCGATAGGAGGACCATCTTCTCGTGATTTATCACGCATTGGCAGAGAGTAACCGATCACTTTAATGCCAAACAACGCGGAATAGCAACTACAAGAAGATACTACAAACTTTTTACTCTTCTACTTTTATGGTCATGTTGAAATCCAAAATTGAGTCCTGAATATATCTTGTTGAAGACCCACCTATTTGCATTTTGGCAAGTAAAGGAGTTTGTGGTTTGCGCCTGCAAGGTCGCCGGGAAATACAATGCGCCTGCGAGCATCCGTAAAGATTCTACGATTCTTTGTGCTCAGCCAAGGCTTAAAATGCTATTAGAGCCTATATGTGCAGTAGCGCATTCGAATCCCAATAACAAGTTAAGTTTTGGTGCTAATCTTGTGCTAACGACAAATGTGTTAATATATAATGGAGTAGAGGTCCAAAGTTATATCAGTAACCGCCTTTTGATTCAATAGTTGATGCAAGAGATCATGTCATGCCTTCTTCATCCGGGTGGATGCAAGTTCACAATCTAGGCTTGATCAATTTTACTGAGTTGTTTCCTCGCCGCATATAATGGAGTAGAGGTCCAAAGTTATATCGTGCAAATTGTCTTTTGATTCAATAGTTGATGCAAGAGATCATGTCATGCCTTCATCCGTGATGCAAGTTCACAACTGGGCCGTCAATCTATCGAGTTGCTTCCCTCGTCATTAGTCATGTGATTTCCGCAAAGATGAGTTAGAAAACATGATTTCATCAGCATTTCACATGATCAAGACAACATCATGGTAAGACCTCGATGCACACACATTGCATCAACTATTCCTCTCACCTATTTCGCCAACAAAAGAGAAACAGATCCTCGCTATGATCATATACTACCCATACGTAATTCAAATTGCATAATCGCTTTGTTGTTCCAGGCCCTGCTACTTGTTATTGCACATCACCGCTAGGATATGCGGAATTGATCATATACATAGAACTCTAAGGTTTTACCCCCCAGTAAAATGCAAAGAACATAAAATGTAAGAAATTGCAAAACGGTAATGAGCTTCTGCCGCCAAGGTCTTAAACCATGTTATCCAGTTTATAAGAATCCATGTGACGGTTTCATCAAAAATGGCATATCAAAGTACCCTAACTGAAAACCATAGGATGACATTAAGAAGTATATACTTTTCCGCTTGTAAATTCTCTTCATATTTTTTTTGTATCCCACAATGTAGAGGGGCATATTGCAGAGCAAAGACTAAAGAATTGAGAGGGAAGCAAAAGCCGATGTCTTTTTATAGTTATGGTACCTATTCAGATATGTGTACATGAAGATGACGCAGATGAGCTTGTGATGTTTGCATCCCTTTTAATGTTCCAGATATATTGAACCGGATTTCTATTAATGTTCTATTAGTTGCATATAATAGGCTTGGCCATGCAGAGTCTAAAAAATAGAAGAATTCGAAGCTAGCAAACAAGGGGTTTCAAGGATTTGGTGCAAGGCCGTAAGACACATTCTTCCTCCATATCATGCTACTACATAGTGATGGTGCGCCTTTGATTAGCCACGCAGCATAATGGAGCCGATGTGATTCTCCTTCAACCATTATTTCCATTTTTCTTGCCTTCAATGTGCATCTTCTTCCGCACTGACAGAAATTGGCCAAAGTTTTAGCAGCATTCATACCGCGGTAAAATGCAAGTTAGGACAAAGAGGTTCTGAAAATGCTGTGTATCATATCACATACATGGCATCCACAAGATAGGCAAGAGGTAAACTTGTTGCATACCTTTGTAAGTAGCTCTACTAGCATCCTGGCCATTGGTCAAAGTTGAAATGTTTATTTCCATATGGATATACGTGAAAGGCGTATGAATTCATAATTTTGTGCTTACCCGATGTGTCACAAACTTCCTCTTTGCCGGATTTGTACTGCCATCGCCATACTACTTCTTATTATTCTATTGAGATCTTTTCACTATCTTCCAAATGGATCTCTTTGAACCGCAACAAGGCATTTGTTGCTTTTAATATTGAATAACCACTTTTATTTTTCCAAGAACACTTTGTTTTCTCCCCGAAACTACATCAGCCTTTGCCGCTAACTTTTTTTTGCATCCTTTCAATGTACCATCTACATAGATAACCGCTCCTACGACTTCAAATGATATCGCCTCGATGACAACCCATTTGTTGAAGCATTTTATATCCAATATTAGGCGATGGCTGCTGAATTGAGTCCTTCAACTAAATGTCAGCCTTTCCATCAGTTTTCCGGCCCTCCTTCAACTTCTTTCTCTCTTTTAACTCACTTTACTATCACTACAAAACCAAAGCCCCGTTACGATGCCTATTACGACACCCAGACGCCGCTTTTGCATCGCCGATGATCGACGCCAAAACGCCGAGCAACGACGCCTATTTCGACGTCGGAAGCCGGATAAACGACGCTTTATGCGTCGCTTTTTATACGCTACCGCAACCGGGCGCCTTTGTTTAATTTATATGACGCCGCTCAACGCCGCTATAGCATTATTACGGGTCGTACCACGCTGGCATCGCTGCTAAAGTGATCACGGCCGGTCATGCGGGCAAGACTGCAACGCTGCTCAACGAAAAGTATCAGCCATCATGTCCTGCCCACTGGCGCGTACAGAAGGGCCGACGTTGGTCGCCGCTAAGGTGAAATCGCCGCTCAACGACGCGTCGGGCGTATCGCACCTCGGCTCCTCACAAGTCGGCCGCACCGTCATTGCCCGGCACACGCAGCATAACGTTGTTCAACGACGCCACGACGCGGGCGGCCATTACATAACGCCAAGTTCACCGACGACATGAATTTTGATAAAAATATTTATTTATTCAATATGATTTAATCCGACAGCTTAATATCTATATTCGCTAAAATTAACAATATTTAATATAAATAAATATTTAGTAATATTTATTAATATTAATATTATCAATAATATTACTAGTATTAATAAATATTAAATATGAACAAAAATAAATCGAGAATAAATATTTTTAAAAAATTTAAAATTGGAAAAAATAGAAACAAATATTGATTAAATTATATTAATGGTAGATAAGCATTATTGTTTAATATGTAATTAAATGTTTAATAAATCTAAGAATAAAAATAGAATCATATAAAATTAACATAACAAAAAATCACAAATAATAAGAACAAAGCATAAAATTTAAATTGAATCCACTAATATATTTCATAATGTAATTTGCACATTACAAAATATACAGTCTTTAGTTGTTAGTTTCCTTCTTCTTCTTCATTGGCTTTCATTTTCATTTACCTCGCATTATATTGTATCGCAACAATTAGTTCATTGTAGTCACAAATAATTATTCTCCGTAATGAATGATACACACTTCATCCCCCTTTCACGCCAAGAAGCATGTGACGCTGATGGCCGTGATGATCACTTTGTTTGAAGGTCTTTCGCTCATCTTAAAATGCACCAAAGAAATGACTTAGTGAGAATGAGCACCAAAACTAATGTTAGTTCAACTCGAGAACTCCATTATAAACCAAATTTATACTTACAAATAGCGCATCCAGAAGCCAACCCGCATTCAGCCTTTATTGGCACTATGGTCGCCACTTGCTTGTCATTGTGACTGGCCCAGTCACGCTTTTGTTCTAGCTTCCCCTTTCTTTGATAATATGTTGGCCTTCAAACATCACAATGCAATACAAGGACTTAGGTCCACATGGCATCATCTAATTATACCACTCATGGGAGAGATGATGTACTTTGAAATGCCTCATTAGTCAACTGTGATAGGCTGCGGCTAATTTATCTGGACTCCTCAGAGCTTTGGCAAGAGCTTTCAGTCAGCCTTCCGACAATTTAAAATATAAATAAAATATATACAATGAGGTTATAATGAAGAACCAAAGAGCCTAATACCCCGTGGATTTAATATACGCACTCCCTCGCTTTGAACAAACCTCCCTCCATGAGATCTCTCCCTAATTTGAGCCTCTGGATATTCTCGCTTTCTAAAATCTCCCTTGATCCTCTCTTTTCCCTCATCACAGCTCCCCGAGTTCCATTCAATTCTCAGGGACGCTATGGCAACGCTTATCAGACATTATTAGCCATCTTTCCAAAAAATTACCGCCATCTCTGGGCAGGCTGCATACGCAAGAACTTCGCTACTACACTCAACATACCTAATTAAATATATGAATATGTGTTAGTGAACAAAAAGGCATAATTCAAGATGAAACTCACTCATATTGGAAAGAGATGCCTTCGTGGGAGGTGGTGCGTGGTGCACAATCTTTTAAAATGTGAGTCAAGAGGAATTAGGTCCACCTCGACGTAAACTACTCGCTTCTACGCTTCCTTCGTGGGTTCATTCTCCCCTGCTCTAGGAACGGGCCCAAGATTGAATCTCAAGGAGTGTATGAGCTATGACGCAGGAGGGTCATGGGCTGCACTTCCGCCTCTACTTTGTATTCTAATGTACCGCTGCCATAATCTCCATTTCAAGGCGACATCCCGGAATTGCAAGGCATTCCACCTATCTTCAGGTTATCGCCAGTTGATATCCTCTAGAGTTCCTCGCCTTTCGCTCTTCCTCACCGGATGCGAGGGTCCTTTTCCGCCTCTTCAAGCAAGTGGTGGTGAGAAGAAGATCCATTTTACAACTAATGCATCGCATCAACATTATGCATGTGAAAAGAAGGACGCGAACCGTGATTTTACACTTACATTTAAAACATTAGAACGTTAAAAATAAATGGTTAACTTACATTTTATCCTAGAAAAATCCATACCAACCACACAATGTGGAGGTGGCTATGGTATGAAGCAACCCGACCCACTAACTTCTCATTTTAAAGGCCTTGCGTGTTTAGGGTCACACATACAAGCCAAGCCACGATGAGAAGTAGTGCCAGGAACAATAGATATGCCATCGTGTCAAGATCCCATGGTTGCTGGATGTGCAAAAAACTTGCAAGTTATTTATATGGAGGCGTATGAATAACATAGTAGGAAAGCAACAAATGTTAGCAACATGGGAAGTTCATTACAAAAACATTGGATTTGAATAATTAAAAGTGTCTTTTATATATTTGGTTATTAGACAATTAAAAAAAATTTAATACCTTAAACATGGCAAGATATACAATATTGTATTCATTATTTGAGTTGCACAACAACAATTTTGAGACATCCCAAGGCATCCAGCACTTCATGTGTCAGTTTCCTTTGCCTCACAACCATGGTAAAGATATTCCAACACTTTGTAAGGCTTCAAATACCAACTTTAAGCTTTGGGTCGATGAGAATACGCCTTCAATGCAGGGCACATCATTCTTGTTTTGCTCCTCCAACTTGTCAAGACATCGCTTGGTACATAAGGGTTGGATTAATCCATTGCATTGTTGTTATTATTAAACCACTCCATTCGTCGATAGCTTCGTAATTTAAATCCAGAAGCATCTCATAAATATATCCCAATGCATAGACATCATGAATTTCGTGGTCTCCCCATACACGTATCATCATCCTTGATTTCAAACACGCTTCCTCTAACCATGGATATTTTGCTTGTCCATCCCAAAGTAAGTACCGACATTCCAACAAGGGATCTAATTTCATGAAAATGAATCGTGATTGTCCCATCAATTAATGGCCACCCACACATTTTGGTACTCATCATCAAAATGTAATTTGACTCTGCAATTAAGCTTTTGCAAGTGAGTGAAGTGGCCTTTTTTGTGGATCTCTAACGACACCTTCCGCTAGGGCAAGAGCTATCTCCGAACATAATGGGCGATGGCAACTTGATTTTGCCTCTAAGTTCGTTTCTATGTGTTTGTCAGTTCTTTCTCTTGGCCTAGGCACTGTATCGACCATCTTCTAAAACGCATAAGTTATTAGGTAAATAGTCAAACAAGTGTGCAAGTGTCTTCCATCTCATGAGTGTAGAATCACCATTGGCCCTATGGTATCCCTACTAGAGCCAGCAACTTCATATGCAAGTCCAATGGATGTAGCTAGAAGCAGATGCTCTTGAAGCTGCATGTATCTTTGAGCCATCTCACGCCTCTACTTTGCCCTTGAAAACCCATCCACTCAGATAGCTCATCATCTGAAGGTTGTGTTCCGCTGATCTTGGATTTGATACTGCAAGGGCGTGTTGGTTTCTCCTCAATAAGGCGATTACATCCACGGGCCTCTAATGCATGGGATCAACAAAGATTGATGTGTTCATGGATTCTCCAAAGAAAAGTGGGCTTATACCTTGCCTCACTAGAGCTCGATGCAAAGCATTTTAATTACCTCCAACCGACGTGCATTGAGATCCGCAATGATGTTCTTTGCATCCGCTAAACGCCGGCTTTGAGGAATTCCATGAAGCCACCCATTCCTGGACATTAATGCAGCTCCTGCGAGATTGGGATCTTTAAGTCAAGACCAATGCTTCAAACATGTCTTCGGGCCATCCATGGGGTTTCCAATCATTGGCTTTACATGTGTGTCATGAGAGAAATCAACATTTCTTCTTGACTGGGCCATTTTTAAAGCACTCAAATTGGCACTTCCTTTTCAATTGGCCCCACAAAATGGTCGGCACGCTGACTGGGGCTTGCATCTCCTGGCCGACTTTCATAGCACATATCTCATTTTATGACCATACCTAATCTCACTAATCATTAGTGTCTTCACAAATGGGGCCATACCTACAAACCAATTTAGATTCAGTTAATCTTGCTTTTGTGACTTTTTCAAACCTTCATTATGAATCTTACCTACTTCTTAAGAGTTAGTTTCCCCTTTTAATTTTTTTTTAAAACCAACTATTTAAATTCTTTTTTCTGCTCTAACCACTCCACACTCTGTTTCTTCGACATCCCTAACATCTTTAAAACAACATTCTTAAACTAGGAAACTGCAAACACAATGCAATTTTTCAAAACCCTCAGCCCTTTGTCCAATCCCACAGAAGATTTCTATTTATTGATATATATTAATAAAAAATAAACAGATAGGGAGAGCAGGAGCTTGGACCTCTAACACCTAGTCTTCTCCACTCGCTTTGTTTACTCATGCCTTTGTCCAAGTCTCCCAAATTTTTCTAAACTAAATACATTAATCAATAAAATTATTAAGAGAATCCAAGTGGAGCTTGGACCTGAACACCTAGTCTTCCACTAAGGCGAGCTCTACTCATGCCCTTTGCTGTCCAAGTCTCCCCTAATTTTTCTAAACTAAATACATTAATCAATAAAATTAAGAGAATCTGGGTGATTTGACCCCGAACACCTAGTCTTCCACTCAAAGGATTTACTCATGCCCTTTGTCCAGTCTCCCCAAGTTTTTTAACCTAAATAAAACATTAAAATTTTATTCTCCCACTCAAACTCAAATTCTTACCTAGAATGTCTTCGAAATGTAGTAAAATCGATTTCCAAGAGCTTAATGATTTTGTTATTATTAGTGGTATATGCAAAAAAATAAAGGCATTCAATAATTAGAAAACTTACATAAATAAAGAAATAAATAAAAACAAAAAAGATCTATCTCACGCTGGAAAGACTATCGACATTAAACTATTTACATTGTTAATTAAAAAGAACTATATATTGACATGTAAAAATGAAAATAAAAAAAAAGGAAGAATATAAAAGAAGGCCTCGCTTTCAACGACGCCCCTTCTTGTAATAAAAATAGAGGAAGAATGGGCCTCGGTTTTCACCACGCCCTTCCATGGAAAAAATGTATGAAGAAGAAGAAGAAGAAGAAGGTACAAATGAAGAAGAAGAAGAAGAAGAAGAAGAAGAAGAAGAAGAAGAAGAAGAAGAAGAAGAAGAAGAAGAAGAAGAAGAAGAAGAAGAAGAAGAAGAAGAAGAAGAAGAAGAAGAAAAGTGGAGATAGGAAAGAAAGATTGAATAGAATGAGAAAGTGGTGAAGAAGAAGAAGCTAGAAGAAGAAGAAATGAATAGAAGATTGGAAGAACGGAAGATTAGGAAGGAAGAAACCAATGATTGGAAGATCATTGAAGAAGAAGGAGGAGGATTCGATTCATACTTCAATAAGAGGCTAAATGGATTGAAGAAAAACAAGGATGGAAAGAAGAGGAGGATAGAAATGGGATGGATTGAAAAACAAACAAGAAAACAAGAAGCCCTAAATCTATCAAACAACAAGCCTAATCTTAAAAAATAGAGCTTATCGATCCAAATGGAAATACCTTTTGATGCTTGCTTGAAGCTTGAAAGGACCGCAAGGATGATCCTCGCTACCAAAAAATCGCATTTAAAACGCCCTCCACCGCCAGGAACCAAAACTAGGGCGCTAAAAAGCCGGCTCTGTTTTCCTCGATAAAAAGTTACGTATGTCGCTGAACGACGTCAGTGAGGTCGTTTAACCACGCCCGGCCATAGCCGCTAAACGACGCCTATAACGCACGCTCTTTGTGTTGCAACCCACGCGGCCCTTTAAACATCATCATCTCCTGCAAAAATCAATTTATTAAACATTTCAAAATCGCATTTCTAAACCAACATCTCGCATTAACACCATTTCGTGATTAAGCTGCTAACCCTACATTAAGAACACTTGCAACCGATCACGGACACCATCCCCTTCAAGTCCACAATACAATAAAATTCTATTAAAATTGAACCCGAAAGCCGAGAGAACTTACATATATAGCCATAAGGTAGGAACCTGAATACAACAACAAGCCGTGAGGCAACCTGCTTTGTTCCTATACTTACCGAGCCTCGCAAACCCTTTCAACAATTCCCCTACAAGCAAAGTTAATTATCCTTTTCAATATCGATTGAAAAGTTATTTATGTTACTTAATCATGCCTCGTAAGGTTCTTTTCAGACAACGATTCATAGTTTCCACATTTTCGGATTGTGTTTTGACCCGCGGCTAAACTCGATATCGCTATTAACCAGAGCCCATCACCGCAAGTTAAAATAGAAATTCAATGAATGAAATTTGAAATGTCAAGTGCACACACAGCTCAACTTTACAATTGCAATTGATGGTGAATTTGACGCAGAATGGGGCCCATGTGACACATCCATTCCAAAGATAATATAGCGCTGGCCCCGACCTTTGGAAGACCACGACGAAATTCCATCGACATAACATCGTGATTATATCCTCCACACTATGCCAAAGTAAGTCTTCACCAATGAACAGTGGGAGCCATTAAGGTACCAAGTGAGTTACCTTGGCATTAATTCTCGCCACATCTGTCAAGTAATCATCATTTATATTACGGGAGGAACTATTAATCGATTAACAACTCCAACGTCTCGATGTAAAACAGCTTTGTTAAACGCCCTGCAAAACATCCTCCTCAAGATAAGTATGCATTGCATCTTCCTTCAGAACTACATATAAAAAGGAATCAAACCATTAATAAAGATAGAGATCAGTCTTTCTCGAGGTAGAATGCATAGAAATGTTCTCGTGGCCCTTTAGTCAGATTTTAAAGCATTGAACATCATTGAAACTCGGAATATCGATGGGGAGGAACCAACATGATGCTAGTTGGTAACAATGATACGTATAACAAGGAACGTGGAGAATGATAGTTGGGGAATTGCATCAAAATGGAAATGATGATGGGGAGGAGGCAACTCAGATAATGATTCTGGGGTATTGCTTCCAATGAACTAACACATCCGAGCGTATAATAATGGAGCACTATTGGCAATGATTTACTTATGTATTTTATCTATCCTTCTTTATCTATCCACTTAGATTTCTCTCCATCCTCACATTCATCCACTTTAGAATAAACCGACTTGTGCACCATTGAGCTTCACTTGCATACTTTCATACTAAACCGCTTGCCAATCACTTCACCATGATCAGAAAGGGAAGGCAAAACATATGGCTCACCAAAGTTGCTCTTCCGCGATACAATCTACACAAGGCATGCCCAGCTACACCATGCAAGCTGCAAGAAGAGCTTCTTTGATTTGCCATACTGCAGCATGATCACATACAACTTCGATATATGGCTGCGTACCTCTTCATAGATTAACGCTAAGGGTTTTGGATTACACTTGGTTCAACGACGCCTCACCTTGAATTTTGAGTTCGATATTCACTCGCATTAACTCCATAATGAGTCCATATGAATGTGACCGCCACGGCAATTAATTTGTTGCCGTGCTCTAGAAGGGTTTACTGCTTTAAATGGTCCCGTCCGCTGTAATTTGGACTGGCCGGTGGTGCTGCCGTTCGGTGAATACGAGCAAGGGGAACCGACGCGAGCGGAGTTTGGGCCTTCTCCTCCATGTGGCAAGCAGAAGCTCCGGGGCTTTGGCAGTGGCAAGATATTCAGAATTCGCAATTAATGCATTGCACGTAAAAATAAATCTCGCTTTTGGCCGATCCCTAATCCATCTCCAGCAATAATTCCAATCTTCGGAATTTTCGGAGAATAACGAAAATAAAGGGTTAGTGATGAACGGCCGGGCAGCCCGCTGTGGCAAACGAAATGCACCTTCCCCAAGTCAAACGAGCTGACCTTTGCGTGATCCCTCACAAGAGGTGGAGAGTCCCATCTCGTGAGCGGATCCAAAAGTTCCCCGAGGCGCTCTTCCCCGGCAGCGCCCTCGTGGCTGCACGCATCGACCACCTCCCGAGCCGGCTCCCTATCCGACCGCTGGATTCCTCCGCTCAGGCCCCTCTTCTTAGGGTTGGGTCCAAAAGATTCCAGATCGGGTCCCGAGAACTTGTCAAACCGCTGGGCCCCGATGTCTACGCCTTTGTAGAAACCAAGACTGTTTTGTCGCCGGGCACCGGATGCTCCGGAATGGCAAATAGACCCCGCCAAATCGTCCTGAATGGCAAATTCACTTAGGAGCAAGTTACACTACGGCTTTATGAAGAAGGAAACACTCACGCCTCCACGATACAAGATCCCATGCACATCCTAGGCCAATCGGGATTCACGAGGTGAT
Source organism: Isoetes taiwanensis (assembly GCA_021234155.1). NCBI lineage: Eukaryota > Viridiplantae > Streptophyta > Lycopodiopsida > Isoetales > Isoetaceae > Isoetes > Isoetes taiwanensis. The sequence goes on along the minus strand of JAJEKV010000001.1, from coordinate 16,733,352 downwards.
GGAAGTGAGCTACTTTGGCTTCTTGAGTTCGTGGTCTTCACACGAACTTGGTCCCTGTAGCAATGTCGACGCTCGAGTCCATTGGCAGAGTCGATCAGCGATTCCCAGAGAGGGAGGTCACCGTCCGTCCCTGCAGGCCTTGGGGAGAGGAAATTTGGGGCGCTAAACACCGGAGGGATTTTAGGGTCCGCTTCAAGGCCAACACCAACTCCATCTTCAAGACACTAAAGGTCCCTACTGACCGATAAGGAGAGAGCCTCCCAAACGAAACCCCGTGGGCTGCCGTGCCTCTAGAAGGGTTTACGCTTTGGGGCCGAGTCCCCGGTCTCATACCGACCCGGCCGAAGCAGCCGAGAATAATGAGCAAGGGAACCGACGGAGCGGAGTTTGGGCCTTTCCTCCTCCCCGATGTGGCAAGTAGAAGCCGGGCTGGTAAAGGGTAAGACACCAGAATTCGCAATTAATGCATCGCGACGAAAATAAATCTCGCTTTTACAATGATCCCTAATTCATCTCCAAAGACACCACCCCTTCTAATCTTCTGAGAAGGCTCAGTCAAAGGGTTGGGGCATTAGAACGGCCTGGGCAGCCTCTGCTGCGGTGGCAGCCGAGCCGCACCTTCCCCAAGTCAAACGAGGCTGACTCCGTGGATCCCCTACAAGGGAGAGTCCTGACCCCGTGAGGCTGATCCAAAGTTCCCGGCAAGCACTCTTCCTCGGCCTCCCTGGGTCGCGACGCTATCGACCACTCTCCCGTGAGCTCCTGGGCCTCTATCCGACCGCTGATCCTCCGCTCAGGCCCCTCTTCGAAGGTCCAAAAGATTCCGACGGTCCCGAGAACTTGTCAACCGGCCCCTGGGATGGGCCTTTGTAGAAACCGCAGACTGCTTTGTCGTCGCACCTGGATGCTCCGGAATGGCAAATAGACCCCGCCAAATCAGTCCTGAATGGCTAAATTACCCTAGGGAGCAAGCAGACGCCTGGCTTTTAAGTAGCGAAACACTCAATGCCTCCACGCATGATCCCCGCATTTCGCCATCCTGTTAACCCACTACTTGGTGCGTGATGGAAGTGAGCTACTGGCGCTCTTGGAGTTCGGGTGGTCTTCCCGCCACTTTAACTTGGTCCCTGGTGGCAATGTCGACGCTCCAGTCCATTGGCGAGTCGATCAGCGATTCGAGGGAGGTCGCCCGTCCGGCCCCTGTGGCCCGTGAGAGGAAATTTAAAAGCAGCCTCCGGAGGGGATTTAGGGTCCAAGGCTCAAGGCCAACACCCCAACTCCATCTTCCAAGACACGCGCTAAGGTCCCTACTGACCGGACAAGGAGAGGCCTCCTAAACGTAAAACCCCGCCAGGCTGCCAGCTCTAGCTGGGTTTACGTTTTGGGGCCGAAGTCCCCGGGTCTGTTGCACTGGGACCCGCCGGCAGCTATAAGCCGAGAATACGCAGCAAAGGGGAATCGGGACGGATGGAGTTTGGGCCTTTCCTCCTCCGAGAAAGCAATACGTAACTGAACGAAGCATACCAA
>JAJEKV010000001.1:16714888-16731246 GCA_021234155.1 Isoetes taiwanensis | reverse complement strand
ACCCCCTCTTCCTCGCGCACAAGCCCCCTGGCCGCACGCTTTCACGACCACCTTCCCGAGCCCGCCCCTATCCGACCGCGGATCCTCCGCTCGTGGGCCCCTTCGGAAGGTCCAAAAGATTCCAGACGTGTCCTAGAGAACTTGCTGTCCTACGGGCCCCGAAGGCTCTTGTAGAAACCGTGACTGCTTTTGTCGCTCGCACCGGGATGCTCCGAATGGGCAACAGACCCCGCCAACCGGGTCCGAATGGCGAAATTACCCTAGGGAGCAAGTTAGACTGGGCCGGTTTTGCTAGCAGCGAAACACTCACCACGACAAGATCCCGCATGCACATCCTAGGCCAATCGGATTACGAGGTGATGTAAAAGCGAGCTACTTTGGCGCTTCTGAGTTCGGGTGGTCTTCCTCGCCACGGAACTTGGTCCCCTGTGGCAATGTCGACGTTTCCAGTCCATTGGCGTGAGTCGACGCTGACCGAGAGCTTGAGGTCGCCTCGTCCGGCCCCGGCCTTGGGGAGAGGGAAATTTGGGCAAGCAGCCTCCGAGGGGATTTTAGGTCCGCCTCGCTGCCAACAACACCCCAACCTACTCAAGACAACGGGCAAGGTCCCGCCGGTCTCACAAGGAGAGGGCCTCCCAAACGCAAAACCCCGTAGCTGCCGTGCCTCTGTAGCTGGCTTAATGCTTTGGGGCCGAAGTCCCGTCCGCTGCACCCTGGGACCTGGCCGAAGTCGTTCTCGGTGAATACTTGAAAGCAAGGGAACCGGACGGATGGAAGCTTGGGCCTTCCTCCTCCCCGATGTGGCAAGTAGAAGTTCTGGGGCGCTGGCAGTTGGCAAGACATTCAGAATTCGCAATTAATGCATTGCACCTAAAAATAAATTCGTTTTGCCACGACTCCTAGCTCCCATCTCCCCAAAGACACGGCCCACTTTTCGGAATTTTCGAGTAGCTGGGTCTAGGTCAAAGGTTAGCATAGAATCCGGCCGCCAGCGCACTCTCGCTGTAAACCAGCCGCACCCTTCCCCAAGTCAAACGCGAGGCCAAACCCTGTGATCCCTCACGTTAGGGGAGAGTCCCAGGACTCGTGAGGCGGATCCAAAGTTCCCCGAGGCAGCCCCCTTCCGGGTACAAGGCTTCCCCGGTCGCATCGCTTAATGACCACCTCCGAGCGCCCCGCCCCTATCCCACCGCTGATCCTCCGCTCGTGGCCCCTCTTCGGAAGGTCCAAAAGATTCCGATCGGGTCCTGAGAACTTGTCGCAACCGCTGGGCGCCCCCGATGCTCCGGCTTTGTAGAAACCGTACTCTGCTTTTGTCGCTCGCACCGATGCTCCGAATGGCAAATAGACCTCGCCAAATCGTCGAATGGCGAAATGTCCTAGATGCTAGACTACCGGTTTTGGCGCAAAGAAGCGGAAATACCACGCCTCCACCTATTATCCCTCGCGATGCACATCCTAGGCCAATTGACTACTTGAAAGGGATGGAAGTGAGCTACTTTGGCGCTTCTTTGGGTGTCTGGTGGGTCTTCTGCCACTAACTTGGTCCCTGTGGCAATGAATGCTCTCGAGTCCATTGGCGCAGTCAGATCGCTGACCGGAGAGGGAGGTCAGCCGTCCGGCCCCCGTGGCCTCGGGAGAGGAAACAAAGCAGCCCCAGTGGGATTTTAGGCCCGCTCAAGGCCAACACCCCCAACTCCATCTTCAAGACACTCACAAGGTCCCCGGCCGGGACCGACAAGGGGAGAGGGAGCCTCCTGTTCCAAACCCCGGGCTGCCGTGCCTCTAGAAGGGTTTACGCTTTGGGGCCGAAGTCCCGGGTCTCAAGGTAACTTGGGACTCCCACCAGAAGTGCAAACAGTCGAGAATACTGAGCAAGGGAACCGACGAGCTGAAGTTTGGGCCCCTTTCCTCCTCCCTCGGCGTGCGTAGAAGTCTAAAATTTTTTGGTGCTAAGTATGATTCTAAATTCCAATTAATGCACCGTGTAATCTAAAATAAATTCCCGGGCTTTTGCCGTATCCTTTAATTCATCTCCAAAGACACTACCTAATTTCTAATTCTGAGAAGGTCTAGGTCAGGGTTAGCATTAGAACTGGGCTTCAGGGGTGTTCTCACAGGTGGCGTACCGAAATGCACCCTCCCCAAGTCAAACGAGGCCAGATCTTGCGTGTGATCCCTCTCAGCGGCAGGGAGAGTCCTGACCCCTGTGAGGCGGGATCTCAAAAGTTCCCCGAGGTGCTCTTCCTCAGGCCAAGGCTTCCCCGCCGGGTCGTGACGCTATCGACCACCTCCCTGAGCTCCTGGGCCTCTATCCCACTGCTGATCTCTCCTCGCTCGTGGCCTCGAAGGTCCAAAGATTCCATCGGGTCCTGTAGGAACTATCAAACGGGAAGGCCCCGGGATGCCTTTGTAGAAACCCCGTGATCATGGTCGCTCGCACCGGGATGCTCCTGGAATGGCAAATAGACCTCGCCAAATCGGGTTCCTAATGCATGGGAATTACCTGTGAGCAAGTTAGACTGGCCGGGTTTTGCTAGTAGGGCTGAAACACTTCACGCCTCCACTCCATAAAGAGATCCCATGCACATCCTAGGCCAATTGACTACGAGGTGATGGAAGTGAGCCACTTTGGCGCTTCTTGGAGTCTTGGTGGTCTCTGGCCACTTAACTTGGTCCCTGTGGCAATGTCGACGCTCGAGTCCATTGGCAGAGTCAAGGACCTCGTGAGAGGGGGAGGTCAGCCTCGGCCCGGGCCCCTCAGGCCTTGGGGAGAGGAAATTGGGGCAAGCACCGAGGGATTTTAGGGGTCCGCCAACACCCCAACTCATCTTCAAGACACCTACAAGAAGGTCCCGGCCGACCCCATTGGGAGAGGGCCTCCTAAACGCAGTAAACCCCGGGTGGGCTGCCAAAATTTCTAGAAGGGTTTACGCTTTGGGGCCCAGTCCCGGTCCGGTTGCACTTGGGACTCCTGGGCCGAGAAGCAGCGTTCTGTGAATACCGGAAAGCAAGGGGAACTCAATTTTTGATGAGTTTACCTTTTCCTCCTCCTCATGTGGGCAGTAGGCCTGGGCTTTGTAAAGGGCAAGACATTCGTGAAATTCTAACAATGCATTGCACTAAAATAAATTCCGCTTCGGCCAGCTGGATCCCTAATTCATCTCCAGCAATATGGCCCAATTCTTTCGGGAATTTTCGGAAGGTCTAGGTCAAAGGGTTAAGATTAGACCGTCAGCAGCTCCGCTGCAGGGCAACTGAGCTTCGGCACCCTTCCCCAAGTCAAACGAGTGCCAGGGACCTTTGGGAGATCCCAGCCAAGAGGGGAGAGTCCGGACCCCAGGAGGCGTGGATCCTGCTCCCCGAGGCAGCCTCTTCCTCGGGCCGGCCTCCCCCTGGGTTTGGGACATGGACGAGACCACCCTCCGTGAGCCCCAGCCCCTTATCCCACTGCTGGATCCTCCGGCTCAGGGGCCCTTCTGGAAGGTCCAAAGATTCCCAGATCGGGTCCGAGAACTTGCTAAAACCGCTGGGCGCCCCGATGTCTACCTCTTGGTAGGTAAAACTCAAGATCGCTTTGTCGCTCGCATCCTGGGATTCTAATGGTAACAGATTCCCGCCAAATCAACCGAATGGCTAAATTACCCTAGGGAGCAAGTTAGACTGGCTGTTTTAAAGAAAGCGGGAAACACTTCACACGCCTCCACGCATATATCCCCGCATGCACATCCTAGGCCAATTGACTACGAGTGTGATGGAAGTGAGCTACTTTGGCTCTTGGAGTTCTGGGTGGTCTTCCTCGCCACTTTTAACTTGGTCCCCTGTGGCAATGTCGCACGCTCGGTCCATTGGCAGTCGGGACGCGACTCCGAGAGCCGGAGGTCGCCTCGGCCCGGCCCCTCGTGGCCTTGGGAGAGGAAATTTGGGGTGTGCTGAGGGATTTTAGGGTCCGGCTACCAAGGCCAACACCCCAATCCCATACTTCAAGACACGCCAAGCGTCCCCGGCCAATCTGACAAGGGAGAGGGCCTCCCAAACGAACCCCAGCGGGCTGCCGTGCCTAGAAGCTGGCTTACGCTTTGGGGCCGAAGTCCCGGCCCTGCTGCACTTCGACTGGCCGAAGCGCAGCCTGTAATTGTATGTGAGCAAGGGGAACTGACGAGCGGAAGTTTCACCTTTCTCCCTCCCTGATGTGGCAAGTAGAAGTCGGGGGCTTTGCAAAGGGTAGCACATTCAGAATTCGCAATTAACGATTAACGGCAAAAATAAATTCCTTGCCACGGATCCCTAATTCATCTCCAAAGACACGGCCCAATTCTCGGAATTTTCGAGAAGGTTCAGCCAGCTGTTAAGATGTAATTTGCCTAAGCAAAATTTCTGCCACAGGGCAACCAGCTGCACCTTCCCTCAAGTCAAACGAGGGGCTAGGACTCTGCAGGTGGATCCTCACAAGAGGGGAGAGTCCACCCCGTGAGGCTAGGGATCCAAAAGTTCCCAGGCAGCCTCTTCCTGGGCAGCCGGGCCTCACGGGCATCGCCACGACCTGCTCCTCCCCGAGCCCTGCCTATCCCACCGCTGATCCTCCGTCAGGCCCCTCTTCGAGGTCCAAAAGACTCCGTGATCGGGTCCCAGGAGAACTTGTCAAAGGGCCCCGATGTCTGACTCTGTAGAACCAAGCATCAAGCTTTTGTCGCTCGCACCGGATGCTCCGAATGGCAATAGACTGCCAAATCGTCCGGAATGGCTAAATACCTCCTAGGGAGCAAGTTAGATCACCGGTTTTGGCGAAGAAGGGAAACAACACTCACGCCTCCACGACAAGATCCCGCATGCACATCCTAGCTAATTGACTACGAGTGTGATGGAAGTGAGCTACTTTGGCGCTTCTTGGAGTTCGGGTGGTCTTCCGCCACTTTAACTTGGTCCCCTGGGGCAATGCTCCATCGCTCTCCGAGTCCATTGGCAGTCGATCAGCGACCCGAGAGCTGAGGTCGCCCTCGCACCGTCTCCCTGTGGCCTGGGAGAGGAAATTTAGCAAGCAGCCCTGAGGATTTTGTGGGTCCAAGGCCCGGCCAACACCCCAACTCCACTTCACAAGACACCCGCCAGCGTCCTACCGGACCGACAGGGCGAGAGGGCCTCCCAAACGAAACCCCTCGTGGGCTGCCGTGCTCTGTGAAGGGTTTACGTTTTAAATGAACCGGTCCGCTGCACTTTGGGACCTCGCCGAGAAGCGCCAGTACCGAATACTCTGGAAAGCAAAGGGGAACCGGACGGAGCTTTAGGCTCGGGCCTTTCCTCCTCCGGCGTGGGCAAGTAGAAGTCGGGCTGGTAAAGGGTGGCAAGACATTCAGAATTTAAATTAATGCATTGCACGTAAAATAAATTCCTGCTTTTTGCCGCCGATCCCTAATTCATCTCCAAAGACACCTACCTACCCTTCTAATTTTCGGAGAAGGCCCGGTGGGTCAGCGGTTAAGATAGAACGGCCGGGCAGCCTCAAGCAGTGGCACCCGAGCTGCACCACTCCTTCCCCTTCTTTCAAGTCAAACCAGGGGCCAGACCTTGGAGGGATCCCTCACAAGAGGGGAGAGTCCCACCCGTGAGGCTGGATTCAAAAGCTCCCCGAGGCGCCTCTTCCCGGGCCGCCCCCTGTGGCTGGGTCAGACGGGCACGACCACTCCTCCTGAGTCTGGGCCCCTATCCCACTGCTGGATCCTCCGCTCAGGCTCCCTCTTCTGTGAAGGTCCAAAAGATTCCAGATCGGGTCCTGAGAATCCTTGCTAAACCGCTGGGCGGCCCCGATGTCTACCAGAAACCGCAAGCATCAAGCTTTGTCGCTCGCACCCAGGATGCTCCCGTGAATGGCAGACTCCTTAAATCGGGGTCCTGAATAGCTAAATTCACCCTAGGGGAGCAAGTTAGATCTGGCCGGTTTTGGCGAAGAAGGCTGAAACATCTCCACGCCTCCACCTACGGGCGATCCCCGCATGCACATCCTAGGCCACCGGGACTACTGAAAGTGTGATGGAAGTGAGCTACTTTGGCGCTTCTTGAGTTCGGGTGGTCTTCAAGCCACTTTGTAATCCTGGGTCCCTGTGGCAATGTCGACGCCTGGTCCATTGGCGTAGCCGATCGCTGACTCAGAGAGGGAGGTCGCCTCAACCGGGTCCCTCGGCCTTGGGGGAGAGGAAATTTGGGGCAAGCAGCACCGGAGGTTTAGGGTCCAAGGCTCAAGGCCACACCCCACCCACCTTCAAGACACGCGCCGCAAGGTCCCGCCGGCCCGGGGGCGAGAGGGCCTCCGAAACGCAAACCCCGCGGGCTGCCGTGCTCAGAAGGGTTTACATGTTTGGGGCCGCAGTCCTGGTCTGGTTGCACTGGGACCTGGCCGGTGGCGCAGCCTCGGTGAATACGGAGCAAGCAGCGGGGAACTGACTCGTGAGCGAGTTTGGGCCTTTCCTCCTCCCCGGCGTGGCAAGTAGAAGTCGGGGGCGCTTTGGTGGCAAGACATTCGTGAATTGCAATTAATGCATGCACGAAATAAATTCCGGGTTTTTGGCTGCCGGGATCCCTAATTCATCTCCAGCACACGCCCACCCTTTCGAATTACCCTTTGAGAAGGCTCCAGGGCTGCTGGTTAAGAGCTAGAACGTCGGGCAGCCCGCTGTGGCAACCCAGCCGCACCCTTCCCCAAGTCAAACGCAGGCCGACCTTGGAGGGATCCTCACAAGTGAGGGGGAGAGTCCCGGACCCCGTGATGGGCGGGGATCCAAAAGTTCCCGGCACTCTTTCCCTCGCAGCGCCTCGGCCGACGCACGACCACTCCTTCCCGCCCCCTTATCCACCGCTGATCCTCCGTCAGGCCCCTCTTCTAGAAGGTCCAAAAGATTCCAGACGGGCCCCGAGAATCCTGCCAAACCATGGGCCCGGATGCTTCACCAGAAACTCCCAAGGGTGACTGAATGGAACAAATGGCGGGACCCGGGACGGGAACGGAAAATGATCCCGGAATGGAATTGAAGGATCTCAATGGTTTATGGAAATATGGAAACACCGGACCAAAGAATAACTGGATGGAAGGACAATGGACTTGGAGTTCGGGTGGTCTTCTGCCACTCTGAACTTGGTCCCTGTGGCAATGTCGACGCTCTCGAGTCCATTGGCAGAGTCGACGCGATTCCTCCGGAGCGCCTGGCCCGGCCCCTCAGGCCTTGGGAGAGGGAAATGGGGCAAAGCAGCCTCCTGAGGGGATTTTAGGGTCAAGGGCCCGCCAAATAATTCCAACTCCACTCTCAAGACACCTACAGTCCCACACTGACAAGGAGGGCCTCCCAAACGTAAAACCCGTGGGCTGCCGCTCTGTGAAGGCTTACGCTTTGGGGCCGAAGTCCGGGTCTCGCTGCACTTGGGACCGGGCTCTATAGCGCCAATGAGAATATCGAGCAAGGGGAACCGACCTGAGCGAGTTTGGGCCTTCCTCCTCCCGATGTGGCAAGCAGAAGTCGGGGCTTTTGCAAGACATTCGTGAATTCAAGAATAATTAATGTATTGCACGAAAATAAAATTCGGCTTTTGCCGGATCCCTAATTCATCTCCAGCACACGGCCCAATTTTCAATTTCTGAGAAGGTCTAGGTCAGTTGGTTAAGATAGGAATCCACGGGCAGCCCGCCAGTAAGCAACCGAGCCGCACCCTTCCCAAGTCAAACCAGGCCGACCTGCGTGGATCCCCACAAGAGGGGAGAGTCCCACCCCGTGAGGCGATCCAAAGCTCCTCGAGGCAGCCCTTCCTCGGTAAGGCCTCGGGGCCGCATCGCCAATGACCACCTCCCGGAGCCCGCTCCCCTATCCGACCGTTGATCCTCCGCCGTGGCCCCTCTTCGAAGGTCCAAAGATTCCGTGATCAGTCCGAGAACTTGTCAAACCGGCTGGCCGCCCGATGCCTGACCGAAAGAAACCGCGACTGCTTTTGTCGTCGGGCATTCCGGATGTTCTATCGGTAATAGACCCCGCTAAATCGTCCTGAATGGCTGGTAAATTACCCTAGGGAGCAAGTTGACTACGGTTTTGTAAAGTAGCGGGAACATCTCCACGCTCTCCACGACGAGATCCCGCGATGCACATCCTAGCCAATTGACTAATGAAAGTGTGATGGAAGTGAGCTACTTTGGCGCTTCTTGGAGTTCCCGGTGGTCTTCGCCACGGAACTTGGTCCCCTGTAAATGTCGACCGCTCGAGTCCATTGGCAGAGTCGGGATCGCTGATTCCCGGAGAGCTTAGGTCGCCTGGCCCTGGCCCCGTGGCCTTGGGAGAGGAAATTTGGGGCAAGCAGCCCGGGAGGGATTTTAGGGTCCGCCTGCCGGGCCAACACCCCAACTCCATCTCTCAAGACACTCCGGGCAAGGTCCCTACTGACCGAGCGCGAAGCCTCCTAAACGAAACCCCGTGGGCTGCCGTGCTCTAGAAGGGCTTACTTTGGGGCCGAGTCCCGGTCTCGCTGCACTCCAACCCGCCCAGGCGCCAGCCTGAGAACACGGAAAGTAAGGGGAACTACCTGAGCGGAAGTTTGGCCTTCTCCTCCCCGATGTGGCAAGTAGAAGCTCTGGGGCTTTTGGTATGGCAAGACATTCAGAATCTTCGCGAATTAATGCATTGCAACGGGGTAATAAATTCGGTTTTTAAGCCGATCCCTAATTCATCTCCAAAGACACGCCCAATTCTTCGAATTTTCTGAGAAGGTCTAGGTCAAAGGGTTAAGATAGAATCTGCCTGGGCAGCCCTCGCCAGGCAACCAGCTGCACCCCTTCCCAAGTCAAACGAGGTGCCGACTCCGGGAGGATCCTCACAAGAGGGGAGTAGAGTCCCGGACCCCCGTGAGGCGTGATTCAAAAGTTCCCCCAGGCAGCCTCTTCCTCGGGCCCCCCTGGCTCGCACGCCACGACACTCCTCCCAGCCCGCTCCCCTATCCGACTGCTGGATCCTCCGCTCGTGGCCCCTTCGGGAAGCGTCCGTGCGATTCCAGATTCCCACCGGAGTAACCCTTTGTCAAAACCGCTGGGCGCCCCGATGTCACTTCTGTAGAAACCGGGGCACGTTTTATCGCTCGGGCACCTGGGGATGCTCCTAATGGCAATAGACCAAATCGTCCCTAATGAATAAATTACCCTTAGGGAGCAAGTCGATCATTTCGGTTTTATGAAGAAGGGAACACATCACGCTTCCACGACAAGATCCTCGCGATGCAATATCCTAGGCCAATTGACACTACGAGTGTGATGGAAGTGAGCTACTTTGGCGCTTCTTGGAGTTCGGGTGGTCTTCCGCCACTAACTTGGTCCCCGTGGCAATGTCGACGTTCTCCGAGTCCATTGGCGAAATGACGCGACCCGGAGGTCGCCCGCCCCGTCCCCTTTCGTGGCCTTGGGAGAGGGAAATTTAAAGCAGCCCGAGGGATTTTAGGGTCCGCTGGCCTCGCCGCCAACACCCTTAACTCATCTTCAAGATACCTAAAGGTCCCGGCCGACCATAAGGGAGCTCTCCAAACGTGAAACCCCGTGGGTTGCCGTGCCTCCCCTGTAGCGTTTACGTTTTGGGGCCGAACTCCGGCTCCAAGGTGTAATTTGGGACCCGGCCGGTAGCGCTGTACCGGTAGTCACGGAGCAAGGAACCGACGGAGCGAGTTTGGGCCTTTCCCCTCCTCCGGAAGGGCAAGTAGAAGTCTGGGGCTTAAGTGCTGGCAGCGACATTCTCCAGAATTCGCAATTAATGCATTGCACGCAAATAAATTCGCTTTACGTACGGATCCCTAATTCATCCTGACACGCCCAATTTTTCGAATTTTCGAGAAGCGTCTAGGTCAAAGGTTAGTATTAGAACGGCCGGCAGCCCTGTGGCAACCGAGCCGGGCACCCCTTCCCCCAAGTCAAACGAGGCCAGACCTGGAGGGATCCCCTCAAGAGGGAGAGTCCTGACCCCTGTGAGGCTGATTCAAAAAAGTTCCCCGGTGGGCGCCTCTTCGGCAGCCAGCCCCCTGGTCGCAGACGCTTACGACCACTCCTCCCCGAGCCCTGGGCCCCCCATCCCACCGCTGGGATCCCTCCGCCTGTGGGCCGGGCCCCCCTTCTGAAGGTCCAAAAGATTCCAGATCGGGTCCCGAGAACTTGTCAAACCATGTGGGCGCCCCTTCAAGGCTCTGGCCAGAGAAACCGCAGACTGCTTTGTCGCTCTCGCACGGGGATGCTCCCGGAATGGCAAATAGACCCCAAATCGGGGTCCGGAATGGCTTAAATTACCCTAGGGAGCAAGTCAGACCTGGCCGGTTTTGGCGGTAGTTAGGCGGAAACACCACGCCTCCACGACAAGATCCCGCATGCACATCCAGGGCCAATTGACTACGAGGTGATGGAAGTGAGCTACTTGGCGCTTCTTTGAGTTCGGCCTCGCCACGGAATCCTGGTCCCTTGTGGGCAATGTCGGACGCTCGAGTCCATTGGCGTGAGTCGACGCGATTCTCGAGAGCTTGAGGTCGCCTCATCCGGGTCCCTTGGCCTGGGAGAGGGAAATTTGGGGCAAGGGCCCCGAGGGATTTAGGTCCGCGCTCAAGGCCAACACCCCAACTCCACTTCAAGACACCTGCTAGCTGTCCCGCCGGACCGACAAGGAGAGGTTCTCCAAACGAAAACCCCGGGCGCCGTGCCTCTAGAAGGGTTTGCTTTGGGGCCGCAGTCCCCGGTCTGCTGCACTGGGACCTGGCCGGTAGCTGTTGCCGGAGAATACGGAGCAAGGGAACTGACGGAGCGGAGTTGGGCCCTTCCTCCTCCCGATGTGCGCGAAGTCGGGGGCGCTTTGTGCGGCAAGACATCGTAACCTGCAATTAATGCATTGCACGAATTCCGGTTTTTGCCAGCGGGATCCCTAATTCACCCAGCACACGGCCCAATTTCGAACTTTCGAGAAGGTCTAGGTCAAAGGGTTAGTGATAGAATCTGCCGTGCTCGCTGGTATAAACCGAAATGCACCCTCCCCAAGTCAAACGAGGCCAGACTCGAGGGATCCTCGCCAAGAGGGGAGAGTCCCATCTCAGAGGCGGGATCTAAAAGTTCCCAGGCAGCCTCTTCTCGGCCCCTGGCCGGAGACAAGCACGACCACTCTCCTGAGCCCGGGCCTCATCCCTGATCCCTCCTCCGTCAGCCCCTCTTCTAGAAGGTCCAAAGATTCCGTAGACGGCCCCGAGAATTTGTCAAACCGCTGGCCCCGGGATGTCTACTTTGTAGAAACCGCGACTGCTTTGTCAGTTCGGGCACCTGGGGATGCTCCTGGTCGAGAATAGACCCCTCACAAATCGTCTCGTAATGGCTAAAATTACCCTAAGGGCGTTACACCTGGGCCGGTTTTGGCGAAGGAAAGGAAAACACTTCACGCCTCCACGCATGCGATCCCCGCATGCACATCCTAGGCCAAATTGACTACGAAAGTGTGATGGAAGTGCTTGTGCTACTTTGGCGCTTCTTGAGTTCGGGTGGTCTTCCGCCACGAATCCTTGGGTCCCTGTGGCAGTCGACGCTCGAGTCCGCCGCGAGTCAGATCGCGACCCCGAGGGGTCGCCTCGTCCGGCCCCCGTGGCCTTGGGAGAGGAAATTTGGGGCAAGCACTTCCCGAGGGGATTTTAGGGTCCGTCAAGGCCACCACCCCAACTCCACTTCAAGACACGCTAGTCCCGCCGAATTTGACACAAGGAGGGGGGGCCTCCAAACGTGCAAACCCCGGGTGGGCTGCCGTGCTCTGTAAGGGTTTACGCTTTAAAATGAAGTCCCGGGTTCAAGGTACCCTGGGACTGGCCGAAGCAGTTCTAGAATACTCGAAAGCAAGGGAACTGGCCCATGAGCTGGCCTTTCCTCCTCCCCGATGTGGGTGAAGTCGGGGGCTTTTGCGCTGGCAAGACATTCTCAGAATTCAATTAATGCATTGCACTAAAATAAATTCTGGGCTTTTTGCCAAATGGATCCCTAATTCATCTCCAAGACACTACTCTTACCCTTCGAATTTTCGAGAAGGTCTAGGTCAAAGGGTTAGTGATAGGAATCCGGGCCGGGCAGCCTCAAGGTGGGCAACCGAGCCGCACCCTTCCCCAAGTCAAACGAGGCTGACTCCTTGGGTGTGATCCTCACAAGAGGGGAGAGTCCCGACCCCAGAGAGGCTGATCCAAAAAGTTCCCTGCAGGCGCTCTTCCCTCGCGCCGGGCCTCCGGGTCAGACACGCCACGACCACCCTCCCTAGGCCCGCTCCTCTATCCGGACTGCTGATCCCTCCGCTCAGGCCTCTCGAAGGTCCAAAAGATTCCGTGACCTGGCCCAGAGAACTTGTCAAACCACGGGCCCCGATGTCTACCAGAGAAACCGTGACTGCTTGTCGCTTCCCAAGTATCGGGATGCCCGAATGGCAAATAGACCCTCAAATGGGTCTCTCGAATGGCTTAAATTACCCTTGCATAAAGTTACACTCCGCCGGTTTTATGTAAAGAAGGAAACACTCACGCCCACGGCATGTTGATCCCCGCGATGCAATATCCTAGGCCAATCGGACCACGCAGTGTGATGGAAGTGAGCTACTTCAGCGCTTGAGTTCTGCGCGGTCTTCCTCGCCACCTGAACTTGGCTATTATCCCGGCGTACGTCGACGCTCGAGTCCATTGGCGCAGTCGACGCGACCGTGAGATGGAGGTCGCCTGGCCCGTCCCCGTGGCCTTGGGAGGGAAATTTGGGCAAGCAGCCCGGAGGGAGCCAGGGTCTCGCGCCTGCCAACACCCCAACTCATCTCTGCGACACGGGCGCTAAGGTCCCGCCTGACCGCCAAGGGAGAGGGCTCACCAAACGGTGTAAACCCCGCGGGTTGCCGCGTGCTCTGAAGGGCTTTCACGCTTTGGGGCCGCAGTCCCCGGCCCTGCTGCACTTGGGACCGGCCGGTAGCGCGCTACCTCGAGAATAATGAGCAAGGGAACTCCATCGAGCTTTGAAGCCAAATTTTCCTCCTCCCATGTGGTGCAGTCGGGCGCTATAGCGGGTAAGACATTCGTAGAATTCGCAATTAATGCGCATTTTCAAACGGTAAATAAATTCGGCTTTTGCCGGGATCCCTAATTCATCTCCTTCAAAGACACCTGCCTTGGCAATTCTTCGAATTTTCTGAGAAGGTCTAGGCCAAAGCAGGGTTAGTGATAATGTCGTGGCAGCCCGCCAGGCAACCGAAGCCGGGCACTTTCCCCAAGTCAAACGAGGCCGTGACCTTGAGGATCCTCACAAGAGGGAGAGTTCCCGACTCCCCGTGAGGCTGGATCTAAAAAGTTCCCCGAGGCAGCTCCTTTTCCCTCGGCAACAAGCCCCGGCCGCAGCACTGGCCTCACTCCTGGCCCGTGAAGCCCCCTATCTCAATCGCTGGATCCTCCTCGCTCGTGGGCCCTCTTCGAAGGTCCGCAAGATCGTCCTGAACTTTGTCAAACCGCTGGGCGGCCCCGGATGCCCACAAGCAATACTTTGTAGAAACCCATCAGTTTTGTCGTCGGCACCTGGATGCTCCTGAATGGCAACAGAAATCCCCGCCAAATCGGGTCCTGAATGGCTTAAATTACCCTTAGAGCAAGTCGTATCTGGCCGGTTTTATGTAAAGAAGGAAACACACTCACTTCCACGCATATCCTCGCATGCACATCCTAGGCCAATGGACTACTGCAGTGTGATGGAAGTGAGCTACTTTGGCGCTTCTTGGAGTTCGGGTGGTCTGCCACGGAACTTGGTCCCTCAGGGCAAATGGGCCGACGCCTCTGGAGTCCATGGCAGAGTCAGATCAGCGATTCGGCGAGAGAGCCAGGCCTGGCCCCGGTTCCCTGTGGCCTTGGGGAGGAAATTTGGGCAAGCAGGCCTCGGAGAGGGGATTTTAGGTCCGCCTCCGCCAAACAATTCCAACTCCACTCTTCAAGCACACGGGCGTCCCGCCGACCGACAAGGAGAGGGCCTCCAACGAACCCCGCGGGCTGCCGTGCCTCTGTAGGCTGGCTTCTGACGCTTTGGGCCGTGAGTCCTGCCCTGCTGCACCCTGGGACTGGCCGAAGCAGCCAAATGGTGAATATCGAGCAAGTGGAACCGGATGGAGCGGGAGTTTAGCCTTCCTCCTCCGGCGGCAAGTAGGAAGTCGTGGGCGCTGGTAAAGGGTAAGCACATCAGAAATTTAATTAATGGCCGTACCCAAAATAAATCTCGCTTTTTGCCACGGATCCTAATTCATCTCCGCGACACGCCCAATTTCTTCGGAATTTTCTGGTAGCGTCTTAGGTCAGCGTTATTAGAACGGTCGGGCAGCCCCGGGCGGGCAACCGAAATCGCACCCCTTCCCTGCCGGAACGAGCCGGGGACTCGGGAGGATCCCCTGTGGCTGGGCAGGGAGAGAGTCCTGACTCCCAGTGAGGCGGGATCTAAAAGTTCCCAGGTGCCTCTTCTCGGGCCGCTTCCCCCTGGTCGTGACAAGCACGGCCCGGTCTCCTCCTTCCTGAGCCCTCCTGTCCGGACCCAAGGGATCCTCCGCTCAGGCCCTCCCTTCTAGGCTGTCCAAAGATTCCAGATCGTCCTGAGAACTTGTCAAATCACAAGGCCCCGGAGCTGCCCGGGCCCAGGGAACCCGGCTCATGAATGCCCAGATTCCTGGGGCACACCTACTAAATCGTCCTGGAATGGAATTACCCTAGGGGAGCAATGCAATATCGGTTTTCAAGCAAAGAAGGAAACAACACTCACTCCACTTTCCAAAGATCCCGCATGCAATAACTTAGCCACAATTGACTACGAGTGTGATGGAAGTGAGCTACTTTGGGCGCTCTGGAGCTCTGCATCCTCTCGCCACCGGGCCTCGGTCCCCAGTGGCAATGCTCACGCTCGGAGTCCATTGCGAGTCATCGGGCGACCCGAGAGCGAGGTCGCCTGGCCCGGCCCCTGTAATTGTGGGAGAGGGAAATTTTAAAGGGCAGCCTCCTAGGATTTAGGTCCAAGCCTCAAGGCCAACACCTAACCCACTTCAAGACACGCTGCTAGTCCCTACCGACCAAGGAGAGGCCTCAAACGCAACCCCGTGGGCTGCCGTGCTCTGTGAAGGGTTTCACGCTTTGGGGCCGAACTCGGGTTCTGCACTCTGGACCTGGCCAGAAAGCAAAGGTACTGGTAGAATACTTTTAAGCAAGTGGAATCGACGGAGCGAGTTTGGGCCTTCCCCTCCTCCCCGCATGTGGCAAGTAGAAGTCGGGGGCTTTTGCAGTGGGTAAGACATTCAGAATTGCAATTAATGACAACAAAACAAATTCCTATGGCCAGCTGATCCCATCTATCTCCAAAGACACCTACCTACTGAATTTTCTGAGAAGCTGTCTAGGTCAAAGGGTTAGTGATGGAACGGCTTCCAGCCTGTGTCCCCACTGCACCCCTTCCCCAAGCCGCAGGCCAGACCTTGAGGGATCCCCTCACAAGAGGGGAGAGTCCTGACCCCGTGAGTATGGACTCAAAGTTCCCTGCGTGCCCTTTCCTGCCTCGGGCTGCACGCTAATGACCACCCTCCCCGAGCCCGGCTCCCCATCCCCACCTGCTGATCCTCCTGCCGCGGGCCCTTCGAAGGTCCAAAAGATTCCAGACGTCCCGGGGAGAACTTGTCAAACCATGGGCGCCCCGATGTCTTTGTAGAAACGCGATCGCTTTGTCGTTTGTCAGGGATGCCCGGAATGCGGGCCAGACCCTGCCCCAAGCCCAGAATGGCGAAATTACCTCCTAGGGAGCAAGTTACAATGGTCGGTTTTGCGAAGGAAGGAACAATCACGTCTTTCCCTCCACGACAGTATCCCCATGCACATCCTAGGCCAATTGACTACGAGTGTGATGGAAGCGAGCTACTTTGGCGCTTCTTGAGTCTCCGGGTGGTCTTCTGGCCACTTTTAACTTGGTCCCTGTGGCAATGCTCCACGCTCGGAAACTACCGCGCATTTTATCGCCATCTCGGTGAGGGGAGGTCGCCCACCGCCCCGTGGCCTTGGGAGAGGAAATTGGGCGCTAAACGGAGGGGATTTAGGGTCCGCCAGTCACGCCAACACCCCAACTCCATCTTCAAGACACGCTGCCAGCGTCCCGCCGACTGACAAGGAGAGGGCCTCTTCCTCAAACGCAAAACCCCGTACGCCGTGCCTAGAAGCGGTTTACGTACGCTGGGGCCGAACCGGCCCCGCACCTGGGACCCGCCGAAGCGCTAAATGGTGAACACGAGCAAAGGGAACTCCTGGACGAGCGAGTTTGGGCCTTTCCTCCTCCCTATGTGGGCAAGTAGAAGTCG